>BSBM01000375.1:1145000-1295000 GCA_027924585.1 Larix kaempferi
ATGATGGATGATGATGATGCCGATGATGACAATGCTGATGATGAAGATGATGATGAAGATGATTTCCAAGATGATGATGAGGAGGAGGAGGAGGATGAGGATGATGATGAGGAAGTGGGCGATAACGATGATGATGATGATGGAGATGATGATGATGACGAGGATGATGATGAGGATGATGATGAGGATGCTAATGATGACGAAGATGATTATGATGATGATGATGATGATGACGATGAGGATGATGATGATCATCATATTCGTCATCATCAGCATCGGCATCTTCATCTTCGTACTCATCTTCATCATCATCCATCATCTTCATCATCATCATCATCATCGTCATCATCATCATCTTCATCATCATCATCATTATTAATGATGATGATGAAGAAGATGATGATGACGAAGATGATGATGACGATGATGATAATGATGATATTGATGACGATGATGATGATCATGATGATGACGAAGATGTTGATGATGATGACGATGATGAAGAATATGATGATGATGATGATGATGATAGTATGATGGTGACGATGATTACGATGATGATGATGATGACCATGATGATGATGAGGAGGAGGATGATGATGATATTAGTCATGATCATGATCATGATCATCATAATCATCATCATCATCTTGTTTAAGGCATGCAATGTAGCCTAATCATGGTATATCTATCCCTCTACATTTGCTAGAGATACCCCACAAGGGTTATGTGTGGTGGTTTGAAGATGCATTCAACATCTTATCCTAAGAAGCTTCTTGAGTTGTAAGTGTTGTTCATGGTGCTTGAGCCTGAGAAGCTTCATTTAAGGCATGAGAAGCTTCTTGTTGTCCATATACCTTGGTCAGGCCTCGAGACCCATTTTTGGTTCACAACTAACCTAGTCATCGCACACATAACACACTTGAAGTTTACTAATACCCTATAGATTTCATATGTGGTGGTCCAAGGACTCATTCATGGTGTTTGTGCCTAAGAATCAAGAGCTAGTGTTGGAGGCTCTTGTTTCCCTCCACTAGCCATGGTTAAGAAGCCAAGATAAATCCTTGATGTATAAGACATTATAATGGCAGCAATATTCAATTCATATGAAAAAGGATCCTTGTAAAGGGATAGTGTCATGGATTCTATGTGTTATTGATGATGCTTGAGGTCTAGAATTTTCAATTAAGGCCCAAGTGGAATTCAATTGAGCTCAATATGCTTCAATAAGATCTCGAGGAACTTGTTTTCATTCTTCGATGATGTTCAATGCTTTTCAACATATCCATGGTCTTGAATGGTAGGCTGAGGATGCATTCATGGCATTTGATCTTTACAAAATATGTTTTTTGTCAAAATGAAATTCAAATTGCCTCTTTGATGAGTCCTCCTCTACAAGACTTCATTTATTGCATGAATGTCACAGACTCACGAAAACTCTACACAACACTCAATGACATGCAACTAAAAATAATGGAATGCAACTACTATAACCACAAACCAATCAGAGGATGATTTTATGCATTGATATAGAGAGGTGGTAGTAGGCACACAATATGGAGAAACAATGAGTTAGAAAAAACATTTGGACCAAAGTACCACAATGGTTATTAATAAAATTTAAAAAACAATTTTTGGCTCAGGAATTGTCTTCAATTTGATGGGTGGCATGATCATGATCATATAACCTCCCTCTGTCCTTCCAAACATATGTGGTTATCACCATGTTTCTCTTCAACACTCGCCATCAAAATACGTATAAAAATAACATGTCTTTACATCCTCTTCCATTTAAATCCTCACCGCATAGTCATAAATCGAGATTATTATGCATGCACATCCTCACCTTACAATATCAATTGGGTCAAGGCGCTAGACAACCATAAATGATCAAATGTTTCAAGATGAAAAGAGCAAGCCCTTCCAATAAAAATTAAGACCCACCCTTCAAACTTCATCACCGAGTCCAAATTATGCAAATATTTTCGAAGTGGGGGAAGGTTTGGCATTAAATGGTGTAAACGTTGGGGAATAAATGGTGTAAACGTTATATAGGGGTGCGTGCGCATGTTTTATTGTGTGTGTGCTAGTGATGTATATGCACTAAAAACACGTGTGCACGTTCCTGTTACTAGTTAAAAAAAACAGAGTTCTCTATTTCCCGAGAATTCTACCAAAAAACATGGGTTTCATTTCTTCTGCGGATTTCAAGCTCTTACAAGTTTCTTATTGGCTCAAACTCATTGATATTTTGGACACTCATTGATCTATTGGACACAAAATAACCCTTGGAATCTAACAAACATCTTCAGTGGTCTTGGAATCTAGTGGATACATTCAAGCTACCAGTTTCCATTGCAAGTGGAGATCATTTCTATATAGGTATGGTGAATTGTAAATAATTGTTTTCATTCACAAGATTTGAGATTCTCCCATGCCTTTTTGTTTTTATCATATGCCTACTGCAATATCCATGCATAGACAACAATGAATTTGACAAGAAGAATTCCCAAGTTCACATCTAAAAAAACTCATATGAACACTAGATAAGATGAAGTATGTGTCACATACCCAAACTATAGACATTTTATGTTATGCAAAAAACATTATGTTTTATTTTTATTGTAAAGTTTTTATGACTATTGACCAAGTGGGGTCAAGGATGACCGTAATTAATTAATTTGAATATTTTACTATAAATAAATAAAAGTGGAGACAAACATCCAAAGGAGACTGTTGAATGAGTGTTCACTGACCCACTAGGAGGAATGGACTATGGTGGAGAGCAAACTGACACTTGGAAGCATCCTCAACTCACTTAAAACTGTTGTAGGGGGAAACTTCCCTACGTTTATGATAATTTTCCCCAAGAAAGTGGAACTGAGAAGGTGGCTCATTTATTAAATAAACTGACCAAAGACCTAGGCATGCTACTTATCTACCCATCGAATTCAGCACGAGGTTGTTCATTCTTACCTTGTGATATTTTCTGAGCACAATAAATTCGATGAGGGGAAGGTTAGAAGTGATTGAGTGAACTAAGACTGCATTCTGAACTAGTGAAGCCACCTTGCTAAGTTCAATATTTCTAAAAGCAGGAAGTATTACTGCTAAGTGCTATTGTTGAGTTGCGAAGGAATTTATTCCATTATTCCACACAGCATCTTCGTCTTGGTGGGTCAGTGAGTAGGCTCGGGGGTCTTAAGACAAGTAACTTGTTTGTCTTCAAAAGTAGGTTGGGTGGAACAGGATCCTTTGGTTGTTTGCTTCTTCTTCTACAATTACCACGTTCAGATTGTGTTATCTTATTTACTTCTGTCAAGTTAGTAAAATAAATCTGAATGTTTTATGTTATCAGTTTTCCAATTAAATCTTATATATTCTGTACTGTTAATGAATATTTTTACTTCTGTAATTTATAACTATTAGGATCAAATTCATTTTGGATGATGTAGTTAAATGATAGAATGATTGAATAATAATGATTCCCTGTATTTTTCCACACACTGGTTATAGCGTCGTACTCTAGTACAGGGAAGGGTATTTAGGATAGATCAGAATGATGTCATAATGTGAATAGACTTGATGACTTATTTCCAAAATAAATATACATTATTTCATTACTGTAATATTGTATTATTTCAATAGACATCTTAGAATTTAAACAGGAAAAACAGATATTTCATTGTATATGCTTAACAAGAAAATTCTAGCTTTTTATTTATAACAACATATTATTCTAAGTATTTCTTTTCAAACTATAGCAGATACAGTCATGCGAATCAAATAATTTATATATATATTCTTTTGAATTATCAAATCATTATATGAACATTAAGAAATTACTCGCATCAATTTGTACAATACATCGATCATGTTAAGGTTAAACAATGACTGTATAAAAACCTATCTTCATCAAAACTCATGGTGCAAGTATTTTATAACAAAATGAAGTTAATACTATAACATAGAAATAGAAATTTATATTCATAAATTATATTATACACTTCCAGCATTAATACATTCTATCACTCTACTTTTCATTTCGAATTTAAATATCTAGTACAGGGTAAATAGTATCTATTTAAAACTATGTAATTTCCTAGGGTTCAAAACTTGATCGTAACCCTCTCTTATCCTTTCAAGTATTAATCCATGTGTATACGAAAACAAAGGAGTGAAACTCAACCACGGTTCAAAACCCTTAACAAAACTTTTAAAACACAGTAAAGTTTTCTTGCAGTAGGGTTTACAACCCAACCGTTATGGATTTGTTTTTAAAGCAAAACTAAACCTTATAACTTTCCAAAATACAATGACAGGCTCTGCCCTAAACATTTATTATAATCAACAGACTTTGAAATGCCAAAATATTACTCTACGTCTGTCAACATTTGCAAAACCGTATTCATACTCTTGCATTTCAAATTTAAAATAATACAACTTATGGTTGAGGGTTCAACCCTCCCTAAGTTACATCATCAACCAGAATCGGTTTCCAAAACCATTCTTCAAGAATTCTTAACATAACAACTTAATCTTTGTCGAATAAGCATTCTGGACAGTGGACCAAACACATTGTTTTTGAAATAGTCATTTTATTTCAAACCTCAAAAACAAACCACATACAGTAACTAAGGCAGTGCATCGTGATGCCAATGAGAGATACAGCTCAAAGGTTGAGAACCTTAAAAACAAAATGCCTTACGGCTTAGGTTTAGTACAACCAAGTCTGAAGCACCTTTGAATCCTAACGAAACCTAAGTATAAACAAACCAACTCTCTACTAAACAAATGGAAAACTTGCATGATGCCAAATCTTCGCAGTATCCTGGATATCCTTGGGGATGTCACCGAGGCTTACCAGTATGGTATCAAATCTTCCATCCCTTTTCGGGCCAACAGAAAACCATGCCAAAGAAGTGCACTTTCCCAGAAAGACGACATAACAATTGGTTAATCTTTGGACCGAGCCTTTAAAACAAAATATTTGTTGTTAAACTATCATCAAAACACGCAAGGAAAACTATGTTACTTCATCTACAAGTAACTAAAGCATGATTGATTACTCGGCTTCATTAATGCATACAGTAAAGAGATTCAAGGTTTCAACACTAACACCTGAAAGGAGCCATAACCCTGTGTAAACTGCTTCTGACGAAGCATTGTTTGAGTTTTCAACTCCTTAAAACGCTCTCGATGACAGTAGAAGGTTTCACCTTCGAACCCTTTTAAGAGTTGAGACCTGTGCAGAATGCAAAACCCTTAACAACTCTAGCAACCATTACCAGCAATAGGTCATGGTATCGAAACCTCGAGATACATTACAAGTATTGTTGTAAACCTGTACAATAAGACGACTTCAAACATTGTATGATAAAACTTTGTGCATTGTCACGCCATCGAAACCCTGGAAGGAATTTTACAAGCAAGGGTTACAAACCCTGAGAATCAGAGAGCCTGTTGGCCTCGTTCTCCACTCTCACATACAAAATGAATGCTACAGTACTCCTCTCGACAAGCATTACATGGTGGAGTTAGGGTTATCACAAAACCCGAGACTGGTCACAAGATCAACGATGCAGATCGAGCCCAAAGGACATGACAGCATGTAGGTCACCAAATCCATTTAATTGCATTAAACACACAAGCTACCAACGTCGAAGTGCCTGCCAACGCATAACCCATTACAGTGTTATTACCTTATTACACACTTGTGGCATAGTTTGCAAGCTTAGAGTTTAGAGCATGTTTTGTAAAGGTTGTAAGTCGTATCATTCCATGGTTAGAACAATAAGTGTTACGTGCATATAGGTTATGCATATAGTTTATGCATTTTGAACGTGCATATTATCCAAATCCACTTTTTATCATAAGATCAATCTATTCCATGTGCGTAGAACATACTATAAGTTTATGCCTATAGCCCATTAAATAGAATTATAATTACATTATATATATTCACCATAAGTTTGGATACAATGGGATGTAATATCAATACTTTGTATATTTCTATAGTTTCGATATAGTAGAGGTGTGATATAAATACAAATAAATTCTCCATAGTTTTGGATAGAGCAAGTTATCCTTTTGTTCATTAGAATAGATAAAAAAGAAGGCATTTTATACGAATACAGTTTATGTGGAGATAACTGACCCAATCACTTAAATACCTGAGTTGATTGTATGGCAGATAAATCCTCTACCGAGTCACTTTTAACTTTAAAGGCTAACATGTTACTGCAAGATAAATTGAATTACATTGGCATACTTCGGTTGGAATTTCCTTGTCTTACCTGCATTCTGCAAATTAGTTCAAGAGCGTTAGCTTTCAAAAGCTAAGTAAGCCTCGGGGCGTACACAAGGACCCCTTCATTACAGTTAGAAAATCAATTAGTCTCTATAATCAAAATGTTTCAACATAGAACGGAAGTGACTTTGCTTTTGAACAATAAGTACATTATGTAAACAATAGAATTATTTAACATCCTGATGTTGGCTTGACAATAATTAACTTTACGACTTTGTAAGACACTAGTTAATTTAATAGTTGTTAAGACAATGTTGGTACTTCATATATAATCTAAACTCTTAGTCATTGATGACAAATTTTAGAAGTTGATACCATTAAACAATTGTTTAGCATTTAGTTGTGTTTAAGTTAACACTTTCTTTATTTTCGCATAGCAAACACAAGCATTACTGCTACTTAAAAAATTTTAAATTTTAGTGATTTTTCGGGGACGTTACATGTGGTATCAGAGCGCAATTTCAAATCCTAGGCCTGAAGTGGCTCACTCGTGCAAATAAGAATTTATGATAGAATTGCAAATTACTGATTTTAAATATTTTTTTTTAGTTTCAACATTTTATAAATCTAGACTGCAGGTATGGAAGGACTAGCAGAGTCAGCCGAGGACAAGTCCCTTAATAACGAACAAAATAATAATGAAGAAGGGCACATTAATGAATAAAATATGTTTGTCGAATGGAATGATAATTCATCTAAATTATTAAGGACAGTAAAAGATTTTAAAATTGAGATAAAAACTGTTAAGGAAGAAAACAAACGAATCTTGAAGGCTCAAGAGGAGCTGAATCAAATCCTACTGAATAATTTTCATAAAAATGATCAAGATAAAGAAACAGAAAATAATGTTGAATCTGGAACTATGTCCTACCAACGTAATGATAAAAAGGTAAAATTGACTAATTATGACAGCATTTCATCTTCCGAATTTGATGAAAGGGCGCACAGGGAAAAGCATAGGTATTCTAGTGATAATAGTGACAGTGACTGCTACACTAAGAAAAAGAAGTACAGGCCCTACGAAGAAATTTCTGGCGAGTTTAAAAAGATCAAACCACCAACTTTTAATGGAGAAACATAAAAGAGTGAGACAACCAAAGCATGGCTGTCCGGTATGAATAAGTATTTTCAGATTTACAATTACTCAAGTCATCTAAAAACTAAAATGGCAATTTATAACTTAACTAGAAAAGCAGACATTTGGTGGCAAGATCTGAAATGAGTTAAAGGTTTAAAAGAGAAAAGTGTAAATTGGAGTAATTTTAAGAGATATTTTAAAAGAAAATTTCTGTCAGAACAGTATTATGAGGAATGAGCTAAAGCGTTTTATGAGTTAAAACTAGGTTCCATGGATATGAGAGAGTTATGCAACAAGTTTTTGAATTTATTAAGGTATGTGTCTTATACAATTGAAGTAAATCCTAAGGTACAGAGATTTCTGAGTTGTTCACCCTCTCACATAAAAGACAGAATTGAGTATGATGGTCATCAAACTCTTGAAGAGGCCATGAGAAAAGTGAACATCTATTATGAACAGAATAAGAAAAGAGAAGGTATACCAAGCTGGAAAGCAAAAAGGCCTAACAACTTTGAGCAAAGGAAGAAGCAATTCTCTTTTAATCGCAACTTTGGAAATAATAATTCACGTAATTACTCTAATAGAAAAGTTCAAGGAAATAATGTAGCAGATAATACACAGTCAAAATTTACAGCTGCAAGGAACAATGATCCACCTAAATTTTTTGTTAAAAATAATGAACAGAAAGAACTTGTTAAACGTTGGGGCTGTCAGGGACCTCACTATGTGTCAAACTGTCCACTCAGAAAAAAGGCTATCAACAACATACATACTATACATGAGGAGGCTACTGTTGGTGACTTAGCAAGGGACATTCTCAGGATAAATGCAGCTTTGGAAAACAGGCAAGCTAATCATCAAACTTCCATGATTGAAGTGGGAGGTATACTGAAAAATAAACCCATTTCTATTTTAATTGATCCAGGGGAAAGTCTTAGCTATGTTCCACCTGATTTAATTAAATTTTGTAATCTGAAAATAGACAAGTTTGATAAATCATGGTTGGTTCAATTAGCTATTGGTACGAAAAGAAAGGTGACTGATTATGTGAAAGAATGTGAATTACTGATGAATCAGTTTAGGACTCATGTTAAAATGAATGTGTTACCTTTAGGTTCTTACGATGTTCTGATTGGAATGGATTGGTTAGAAAAACATAGATTAGTATTAAATTGCTTTGAAAATACTTTTACTTGTTTGAATGATGAATGTGAAACTGTAACAGTAAAAGGAATTCCTAGAAATATATTTGTTAGACAAATTTATGCTGTACAAGTTAAAAAGGTTGTTCGTAAAGGGTGTAAGTTATTTGCTGTAAATGTAATTAACGGTGAACAATCCACTCATGAAGATAAGTTAAAGCTAGAAGATATATCCATTCTTAAAAAAAAATCTGATGTATTCCTGAAATAAATTCCAGGACTACCTCCGAAAAGGGAACTCGATTTCACCATTGAGTTAGTACCGGGAGCGGTACCAAACTAAAAGGCTCCTTACATAATGAATATTCTGGAGCTTAATGAACTTAAATCACAGCTCAAAGAATTGATTGATAAAAATTACATAAGGCCCAATGTGTCTCCATGGGGATCACTTGTAATTTTTGTTAAAAAGAAAGACGGAACTATGCGTTTATGCATATACTACCGCCGGCTAAATAAAATGACCATAAAGAATAGATATCCTTTGCCCTGCATTGACGATCTGTTTGATCAACTACGTGGTGCAACGATATTCTCTAAAATATATTTAAGGTCGGGGTACCACCAAGTCAGAATTAAAGATGAGGACATCTTTAAGATTGTGTTCAGAACTCGCTATGGACACTACGAGTTCGTGGTCATGCCTTTCAGGTTGACCAATGCTCCAGCAGTCTTCATGTGTTTGATGAATAACATATTACATAAGTACTTGGATAAATTTGTAGTGGTATTTATTGATGAAATTCTAATTTATTCTAAGACGAAAGAGGAACATGAAGAACATTTAAAGATAATTTTACAAGTGTTAAGGGAACACCAACTTTACGCCAAGTTCAACAAATGTGATTTCTTTAAAGATAAAATACAATACCTAGGGCATGTGATATCCAAGGATGGAATCGTAGTAGACCCAGACAAGATAGAAGCAATTAATGAATGGCCTGCCCTGAAAGACGTAACTGGTGTACGATCTTTTATGGGAATTACAGGTTACTATCGTAAGTTTATTGAGGGATTTTCTAGAATAGCAAATCCTATAACATCTTTACAAAAGAAAGGTAAGAAATTTGTATGGGATAAAAAATGTGAAGAAAGATTTAAGAAACTAAAAGAGTTATTAACAACAACACCTATTTTAAAAGTTGTTGATCCCAACAAAGATTTCATAGTATGCATGGATGCATGCAATGACAGACTTGGCGGGGTCTTAACACAAGAAGGTCACGCAATTGCATATGAGTCTAGGAAGTTAAAGATTCATGAAAAGAACTATGCAACTTACGACCTAGAGTTGGTTGTTGTAATACATGCATTAAAAATGTGGCGACATCATTTAATTGGAAGAAAATTTATTTTAATGACTGATAGTAAAGGATTAAAATATTTGTTGGATCAACCAAATCTGAACGCAAGGCAAGCTAGGTGGCTTGCTTTCCTTAGCGAGTATGATTTTGAGATTCAACACATTAAAGGAAAGGAAAATAAGGTTGTTGATGCCTTAAGCAGAAATGCTAGGCTAAATTTTGTTTCAACAATCAGTACTTATAAAATTGATCTGGAAAATCAGATTAAGGACAAAATCGAAATGGATGAAAAATATAAGAATTTACTTAATAAAATTGCTGAAAATTTTATAACAGATTTCAAAATTGATGAAAGAGGGTTACTGCTTTATAAAAACAGACTTTATGTGCCTAATGTTGCTGAAATTAAGTTGTTGATTTTAAATGAATTGCATAAAAGTCCATACTCAGCACATCCTGGTTAGCAAAAGATGATAACCATGCTGAGAAAGGATTATTTTCGGCCATGTATGAAAAGCGAAGTAGCTGAATATATTGCTAGGTGTATAGAGTGTCAGCAAGTAAAAGATGAACACAGACACCCAGCTGGTTTGTTGCAGCCACTACCTATTCCAGATTGGAAGTGGGACATAATTAGTATTGATTTCATTACGGGTTTACCTAAAAATCAGAAACAGAATGATTTTGTAATGGTAGTAGTGGATAAGCTTAGTAAAGCAACCCACTTCATACCTGTTAAGACAACCTACAAGGATGCCAACATTGCTGAATTTTTTATGAAACAAATTTTTTGTTTGCATGGGATTCCAAAAGTTATAATTTATGATAGAGACTCAAAGTTTACAGGAAATTTCTGGAAGTCTTTATTTAAAGGTTTAAATACTACTTTGAATTTCAGTACATCATTTCATCCACAAATGGATGGGCAAACTGAAAGAGTTAATCAAATTATTGAATACATATTAAGAATGTATGTTAGATATCAGCCAGGTGAATGGGAGGAATATTTGCATCTTGCTGAGTTTGCTTATAATAATCATTATCAAACTTCAGCAAAACTCACTCCCTTTGAAATTTTATATGGCAGAAAATGTAAGACTCCTATTTCTTGGAGTAATCCAGTTGACAGGTTAATGCTAGGACCTGATTTGTTAAGAGAAATGGAACTAACCGTGAAACAGGTTCAAGGCAATTTGAAAATTGCACAAGATAGACAGAAAAGTCATGCAGATCTCAAAAGAATTCAGAAAGAGTTTCAAGTTGGTGAACATGTGTTCCTCAAGGTAAAACCTAAAAAGAGCTCCCTAAAATTGGGAAGCTGTGCTAAATTAGCACCAAGGTATTGTGGACCCTTTGAAATCTTGTCCAGGGTTGAACCAGTGGCATATTAGTTGGCATTGCCAACAAATCTTAATGTACATAATGTATTTCACATCTCTCTTTTGAAAAAGTATGTGCATGATGCTACTCATGTGATTAATTGGAATGATGTACAGGTGGAACCATAAGTAGATTTTCTGGTGGAACCGGATTGTATCCTCGACAAGAGGGAAATTTTGCTTCGCAATCGTACCATTGGACAGGTAAAGGTGCATTGGAAGAACCTTAGTCCAGGCAAAGCAACTTGGGAATTAGAAAGTAATATGCGGGTGGCATATCCAATGTTTTTCCAGGAGGAAAAAGAGGATGATGAATAAAGTAACATCGAGGATGATGTTGAACTTAAGAGGGGGTGTTTGTCACAAACCCAAACTCTGGACATTTTATGTTATGCAGAAAACAATATGTTTTATTTTTATTGTAAATTTTTATGACTATTGACCAAGTGGGGTCAAGGATGACTGTAATTAATTAATTTGAATATTTGATTATAAATAAATAAAAGTGGAGACAAACATCCAAAGGAGACTGTTGAATGAGTGTTCACTGACCCACTAGGAGGAATGGACTATGGTGGAGAGCAAACTGACACATGGCAACATCCTCAACTCACTTCTAACTGTTGCAGGGGGAAAATTCCCTACTTTTATGGTCATGTTCCCCAAGAAAGTGGAACTAAGTAGGTGGCTCATTTACTAAATAAATTGACCAAAGACCTAGGCATGCTACTTATCTACCCATCAAATTCAGCAGGAAGTTGTTCATTCTTACCTTGTGATATTTTCTGAGCACAAGAGATTCAATGAGGCGAAGGTTAGAAGTGATTGAGTGAACTAAGACTGCATTCTGAACTAGTGCAGCCACATTGCTGAGTTCAATATTGCTAAAAGCAGGAAGTACTACTGCTGAGTTGCAAAGGAATTTATTCCATTATTCCACACAGCATCTTCGTCCTGGTGGTTCAGTGAACAGGCTCGGGGGTCCTAAGAAAAGTAACTTGGCTGTCTTTAGGAGTAGGTTGGGTGGAACGGGCTCCTTTGGCTGTTTGTTTCTTCTTCTACAGTTACCAGGTTCAGATTGTGTTATCTTATTTACTTCTGTCAAGTTAGTAAAATAAATCTGAATGTTTTATGTTATCAGTTTTCCAATTAAATCTTAGATATTCTGTACTGTTAATGAATATTTTTACCTCTGTAATTTATAACTGTTAAGATAAAATTCATTTTGGATGATGTAGTTAAATGATAGAATGATTGAATAATAATGTTTCCCTGTATTTTTCCACACACTAGTTACAGTGTCGTACTCTAGTACATGGAAGGGTATTTAGAATAGATCAGAATGATGTCATAATGTGAATAGACTTGATGACTTATTTCCAAAATAAATCTACATTATTTCATTACTATAATATTTTTTATTTCAATAGACATCTTAGAATTTAAACAGGAAACACAGATATTTCATTGTATATGATTAACAACAAAATCCTAGCTTTTAATTTATAACAGCAAATTATTCTAAGTATTTATTTTCAAACTATAGAAGATACAGTCATGTGAAGAAAATAATTTATATATATATTCTTTTGAATTATCAACTCATTATATAAAAATTAATAAATTACTCGCATCAATTTGTACAATACAGAGATCATGTTAAGGTTAAACAACGACTGTATAAAAACCTATCTTCATTGAAACTCATGGTGCAAGTATTTTATAACAAAATGAAGTTAATACTATAACATAGAAATAGAAATTTATATTCATAAACTATATTATACACTTCCAGCATTAATACAGTCTATCACTGTATGTTTCATTTCGAATTTAAATATCTAGTACAGGGTAAATAGTATCTATTTAAAACTATGTAATTGCCTAGGGTTCAAAACCTGAGCGTAAGCCTCTCTTAGCCTTTCATGTATTAATCCATGCGTATACGGAAACAAGGGAGTGAAACATGACCAGGGTTCGAAACCTTTAACAAAAATTTTAAAACACAGTAAAGTTTTCTTGCAGTACGGTTTACAACCAAGCCGTTACGGCTTTATTTGTAAAGCAAAACTAAACCTTATAACTTTCCAAAATACAGTGACGGTCTCTTCCCTAAAAATTTATTATAATCAACAGACTTTGAAATGCCAAAATATTACTCTACGTCTGTCAACATTTGCAAAACCGTATTCATACTCTTGCATTTCAAATTTAAAATAATACGAGTTATGGTTGAGGGTTCAACCCTCCCTAAGTTACATCATCAACCAGAATCGGTTTCCAAAACCATTATTCAAGAATTCTTAACATAACAACTTAATCTTTGCCGAATAATTATTTTGGACAGTGGACCAAACACATTGTTTTCGAAACAGTCATTTTATTTCAAACCTCAAAAACAAACCACATACAATAACTAAGGCAGTGCATCATGAAGTCGATGAGAGATACAGCTCAAAGGTTGAGAACCTTAAAAACAAAATTCTTTACGGCTTAGGTTTAGTACAACCAAGTCTAAAACACCTTTGAATCCTGATGAAACCTTAGTATAAACAAACCAACTCTTTTCTAAACAAACAGAAAACTTGCATGATTCCAAGTCTTCACAGTATCGTGGATATCCTTGGGGATGTCACCGAGGCTTACCAGTATGGTATCAAAGCTTCCATCCCTTTTAGGGAAAACAAAAAACCTTGCCGAGGAAGTGCACTTTCCCAAAAAGACAACATAACAATTGGTTAATCTTTGGACCGAGTCTTTAAAACAAAAGATTTGTTGTTAAACTATCATCAAGACTCGAAAGGAAAACTATGTTACTTCACCTGCAAGTAACTGAAGCACAATTGAGTACTCGGCTTCATTAACACATACAGTAAAGAGATCCAAGGTTTCAACACTAACACCTGAAAGGAGCCATAACCCTGTGTAAACTGCTTCTCACGAAGCATTGTTTGAGTTTTCAACTCCTTAAAACGATCTCAATGACAGTAGAAGGTTTCACCTTCGAACCCTTTTAAGAGTTGAGACCTATGCAGAATGCAAAACCCTTAACAACTCTAGAAACCATTACTGGCAACAGTTCATTGTATTGAAACCTCGAGATACATTACAAGTATTGTTGTAACCCTGTACAGTAACACGACTTCAAGCATTTTCTGATAAAACTTTGTGCATGATCATGCCATCGAAACCCTTGAAGGTATTTTACAAGCAAGGGTTACAAACCCTGAGAATCAAAGAGCCTATCGGCCTCGTTCTCCACTCTCACATACAAAATGAATGCTACAGTCCTCGTCTCAACAAGCATTACATGGTGGAGTTAGGGTTATCACAAAACCCGAGACTGGTCACAAGATCAATGATGCAGATCGAGCCATAAGGGCATGCCAGCATGTAGGTCACCAACTCCATTTAATTGCATTAAACACACAAGATACCAACGTCGAAGTGCCTGCCAACGCATAACCCATTACGGTGTTATTACCTTATTACACACTCGTGGCATAGTTTGCAAGCTTAGAGTTTAGAGCATGTTTTGTAAAGGTTGCAAGTCGCATCATTCCATGGTTAGAACAATAAGTGTTACATGCATATAGTTTCATGCATATAAGTTATGCATATAGTTTATGCATTTTGAACGTGCATATTATCCAAATCCACTTTTTTATAATAAGATCAATCTATTCTATGTGCGCGGGACATATTATAAGTTTATGCCTATAGCCCATTAAATAGAATTATAATTACATTATATATATTCACCATAAGTTTGGATACAATGGGATATAATATCAATACTTTGTATATTTCTATAGTTTCGATATAGTAGAGGTGTGATATAAGTACAAAGAAATTCTCCATAGTTTTGGATAGCATAGGTTATCCTTTTGTTCATTAGAATAGATAAAAAAAAAAGGCATTCTATATGAATACAATTTATGTGGAGATAACTGACCCAATCACTTAAATACCTGAGTTGATTACATGGTAGATAAATCCTCTACCGGGTCACTTTTAACTTTAAAGGCTAACATGTTACTGCAAGATAAATTGAATTACATTGGCATACTTTGGTTGGAATTTCCTTGTCTTACCTGCATTCTACAAATTAGTTCAGGAGCGTTAGCTTTCAAAAGCTAAGTAAGCCTCGGGGCGTACACAAGGACCCCTTTATTACAGTTAGACAATCAATTAGTCTCTATAATCAAAATGTTTAAACATGGAACGAAAGTGACTTTGCTTTTGAACAATAAGTACATTATGTAAACAATAGAATTATTTAACATCCTGACGTTGGCTTGACAATAATTAGCTTTACAACTTTGTAAGACACTGGTTAATTTAACAATTGTTAAGGTACTTCATATATAATCTAAACTCTTAGTCATTGATGACAAATTTTAGAAGTTAATATTGTTAAACACTTGTTTAGAATTTAGTTGTGTTTAAGTTAACACTTTCTTTATTTCCACATAGCAAAGACAAGCATTTACTGCTACTTAAAAAATTTTAAATTTTAGTGATTTTTCAAGGACGTTATAGTATGCAACCTCCTCATTGTGTAATTAGTTCCCAAGTTAATTTTGTTCTTTTCACCTCATATTATTCTAGCAAAAAATATTACACACTCACTAGACATGACTAAAAATATCACTTCACTCATCCACAAAACCCCAACTCTCTCATCTCGTATTCAATACCATTGTATGGTTGGAGGATATCTGTAAGTATATGCACCTTTCCTTTCTCTATGAATCCAAATATGATAATATTCATCCATATTTACCATCCTTACAATATCCCCTCACCTTTAATAATTATTTTTTTTCCAAAAACCAAGACTTTCCCACTTCATGCTCTATCCAACATGATCATTGTTGGTATAGTCCCTAGTTCCCCACTTTCCAACACCTCCATACCCTAGATATTGCACATTGAAAGGTCAAATTATATTTCCCCTGATCACCCTTCCCAAGACCATGATCCTTGTTAGAAACCTTTGTATCCTCCTTAAGTTTTTGTACAATAAAAAGTATACATTCATTCTATTGTGATGCATTGTTGAATTCAACCATGGGTATTTTAAACTCAAAATCACATTCTATCATCTCAAGGTTTATAGATAAGGAAATAGTTTGTTGTTGTTTCTTCAAATCCTTAAGGTGTTATATAACTGTTGATGCCTCGGATATCGTAGCATCAATCAGAAGGGGATTCTCCCCGAGAGACGGTCCCAACTAGACTGTCTCCCGTTTGGTGTAGGGAATCCGTCCGGTTAGCGGTTCCGGCAACCGTGGTTTTGGACTTTAAATCTGATTCTACCGGTTATGGCCCGATCCACCGTTCTTTTGGGTTTTATGTGTTTTATATGAGATGCACATGCCTAAATTATACTTAATCTAAATGCAATTGGAACAGATCTAAATCTAGAAACAGGAACACATCTACCTATCCCTGCAGGGGAACACGCTTAAGGGGAGAGCAATCAGCTGTAACAGATATCATAAGCAACGAACAGATAACTATTATTTCTCACGGTCAAAGCTACAGCAAGATGAGGATCTTGAGAAGATAGCTTCTCATTATAAAATGGAACGCATATATTGCTTATGAACAGAAGGAATCACAATTGTTTGATCTAAGTAATAAGAATAAAAGAAATGGATCTAGATGCAACGATACTGGAATTAAACTAAAAGATCCCTGCAAGGAGCAATTAAAAGCATGAACAATGAGCCATACGATTATCCTGAAGAAAGAACAGTTAGCTATTCGATCCAGAAGAAAAATCCACAGCAATGATAAAAGTATCAGCAGGTAACTCCTGATTTAATATGGAACGCATTCATTGTCCATGAAATAGAGAGGACGCATGCATAGATAAGAGCAAAATCATTAGTACAAAGAAATAATTCAGAAGTCAAGAATGATCTCACATTGCCGAATTGCAGTCATTAGAATAGTCCAACATGAAGCAACCCAACATTCCAAGCAAAACGTCCATCTCCCGTGGCTTCTATTAGAAAATTTCAATTTACAGAGCCGATACAAGATAGCTCATATCATTTCCCCAAAATTTTCATTCCCTGCCAAAAGTCCTTTCTAATCTCTTCTAGCTCCTATTTATAGTTACAAATTTGCCCTCTGGGCTGACACCTAGCATTCCCCCTCTGTCTTTTACAGGAATTTCTACTAAAATCGACTACCAAAATGGCCATTCCTTTTACAAAAATGTTTTGACAAAATTAGGGACAGCTGTCCCATGGCTTAAGCCTTACATATTCAAAATGTACATAACAGAAAATTTATTAACATCCGAGCGTTCCCTGCTGGGCACGTGTCTGTCTGAAGGGAGTCGTCCAGCTGAATTCGGTTTGCTTCATTCCTGTGCGTGAGCTTCCGATGGCAAAGGGTCGCCCAAATTGATTGTCACTGGTGCTGCCTGGGAAGAGGACCTCGAATCCCCTGCTGATGCTGCTCTTAATTGGGAAGGGGGAACGGGACTGGCCAAATTTTCTGCCATTGCTGGGGAAGATGCTGCTGGGAGCGGGGTTGCCGGATCCACTGATGTTTCTGCTGCTGCTGCAGCTTTCCTGACCTCCTCTTCTATGTAGCTGTGCCACACACCTGTATCCCTTATGATTATGTTTGCTGCAGCAGGAAACAGGATTTTCTGAGAAGTTACATTCTTCCCGAGCTCTATTTTAATGCTTTGTACTTCCGCTTCAGCAACTTGATATGTTTCCTTCAACAGATGATTGTGAAGTGTTGATGAACCGATGTAATGTTGGAGATCATCCATGGCAAGAACATCAATGCTTTTTACATACTCCATCTGGACGCCTAGCTCTTCTTTTAGTTGAGATAACCGCTGCTCCTTTCCCGGGAAATCTTCTAGGGTCTGAGGGAAACTCAATGAGCAGTTATCGTGGACTCCTTTGAGCTTTTGGTACAGGTTGTTGATTCTCTCTGTGGTCTTCTGCACACTGGCCATCAGCTTATTGGCACAGTTCCGGCCAAACTCCAACAAGGCTATATCTTCATTAAAATCTTCCACTGTCTTAAAAGGAAGATGAGGGGGAAAACCTCCTTTCCCTTCCCTCCATGCCATCTGACTTATGACATTTGCTTTGACACGGGTATTCTTAGCCTTGAGCCTGTGGGCTTCCGCATTAACCTCCTTTAGCCTGACCGTCATGGCCTTGAGTTTGCATACCTCATCAGTGATTAGCTCTTGAGAGCCATGCACTTGCTGTAGTATATTGCATGACAGCTCGTGGAAGGGGGACATATCCAAGGTTCTGCTTTCCGCTTGCTCTAAACGTTCAGTTAATGCCTGCTTGTCTGCTTCTAGCTGGGAAGCCTTTTCTTCTGCTCCATTCTTCTCCGCTTCTGCAATCATTATTTGGAGTGCTAGCTGGTCCTTTTCCTCCTCCAGGTAGCTGTACTTATTTTCCAACTCCTTATGCTCGGCGTACAAGCAATTGTATTTATTCACTATCAGGTCTCTCTGGGCTTGCTCATTAGCCACATTTCGTTGCAAGGTACGTGCTCTTTTCTTTGTCAATATATTTTCTTTGACTATAACCCCTACATTGGCAAATGATGCTTGTGCTGTTGCTATAACTGCGGAGGCCATGGCAATGGGATCCGCATCTGTGTTCTGCATGACAGCGACCTCTCGGTGAGTAACTATGTCGTCATGGAAGGGACTTTTAATCCTCTCTTCTGATTGGAGGACCATTGTTTTTCTTTTCTTATCATAGACAAACTCATTCCATTTGGACACCGTACGCTTCCCAGATGGAGTGTGCGGTACAATTGGTCGGTTTATGATGTCTATGTCTTCTTCCATAGGTGGGGTCCGGACTTCCTGAGCGGGGTCTGTCCCTTCCTTTTGGGTACTAGAGCCACCTGCCTGAGAGGTGTCTATCTCCATGTCCTGCGCACCGGACCCACCTGTTTCGGTATTTTCCCTTGTCCTCAATTCTTCTTCCGCCTTCTTCCTTGCTTCAGCTCGCTCAATTTCTGCTTCTTTCTGCTTTTGGGCTTCCTCAGCCTCCTTCCGCAGTCTTTCATTCTCAGCCTCTTGTAGCTTTCTTGCCTCCTCGGCTTCCTTTTGCAACCTTGCCTCTTCTCTTAATCTGAGCTCTTCCTGAGCTCGGGCATCCTTGGCTTCTTTCTCCTTTTGCTGGATGGTCTTCTGGGTTTTGGTTGAGCTAGAGCTCGCTCCAGTACTTTGGCGACAGATCCGTAGCTCAGCCATGTTGCTGATGCCTCTGAAAGCTTCCTCCTCGGCATCGGGGTAGTGGGAATATTCGAAGTTCGCATAGTTCCCCTTGCAATGCTCGGCCACTTTACCCTTTCTGTCGTTCCTGTGGAAGATGACCTCACCGAATTGGAAGGCCCTCAACTCTTGAACAAATTCATCGGCAGAGGCCACCCCTGAAAACTTGTAAGCACCTATGCAGAAAGGTAGGGGGGGAAAGGAAGCCTTGTGTAGCTTGTGGAGGAATGCTCCAATCCCATCCAAGAAGAGTTGTCTTACTGCTTCCTTGAGCACCACATAGTCTGTGGCATACTGCGGCAATATGTATGGGGGCTTAGTCCCTCCGAACATTCTCAAGTAGGTACCTTGTTCTGAAAAGTAGAAATCCCCATAATCCTCAAGGACTTCCAAAGCGTTTTGGGACAGGCAACTTGGTTCTTCCTTGAACATTTTCTCGTATAGGGGCATGATGAACCCCTCACAAATGAGTTTGTAGCTGGGCTTGTAATTCTGAGCCCACAACATCTTGAATGCAGTGTAGACCGGGGCTGTGGCCCTATCCCATGTACACCCCAATCCGGGGAACTCTATCTTGGCCAAGATACAATCTATCAGGTATGAGGACATGAAGAATTCAGCCTTCTTCGAGGCGAGCCCGGGCTTAGCAGCACTTATCATTGAGGCCAGACTATCTGACAAGATGGTGGCCCAGTCAAACACTGTCCCCTTAAATGCCACATAGTGAATGATAGGGACCCACTGAATCTTGTATACTGTGCCATCGGGCATGCCGAAGATTCTACACAGCATCAGGGCGATCAACCTATAAGGAGCTCTTAGATTCTGTACGTCATACTCCTCCCTCTCTTTCTTCCTCAAATGTTTCCCTTGCACCAGTAGCTTTTTGGCCATCTCGACATTGTCCATCTGGCTTAACCATTCATCGGTCAGAGCTTGCTGGACACGGGGAAACCTGTAGGCTGCCGCCAGATACGCGGGTTGAAATGAGGCGATAGCCATGTTCCCGCTATCATTTATCACTCTCCCATCAGCATCTGCATGTTGGAGTATCCACCCGATCACTTCAGCACAGGGGAACAGCTCAGGGCGGGTAGCGGCTCTAGTTATGCCTGAGGCTCTGATATTTTGATAGATCGGTGCCTCCTCCAGCAACATATCTGGGATCTCTTGGTCCCTGATCATTCTGTATATGTCATCCCATCTGATTTCTGGAGGGACACCAGTGGTGCACCTGGTGTCTTGGAGCGAGGTTTCAATCTTAGGAGGAGCAGGTTTCTTTTCTGTCATCCTCGCCTTCTTCTTACTGGGTTTCGGCATATTGAATTATCCCTGATAACATCCATATACAATTCATCATGAGTTTGAGCAACAGGTTGTATGGTTTTAGCAGAGAGCAACATTGTCTTAATGAGATAAATCAACGAAGCATATATATAGGAAGTAAAACATTATTTCAATTATAAGACACACATTGAAACATTTGAAGCTCTTAAAAAGATGAGTGTGGGATAAGCTATGTTGCGGACGCTATTGGTCTTATTGGACCGATAGGTGATTCGCGGAAGCAATCGGCTTCCGGTTCCGCCTCGCGGAAGGAGAGGTCTTTCGCTATGGCTGCGGTTGGAGAGGTCGAAGGCGGGGAAGAGGCGGGTTGACTCGGTGAGGGCTATGGATGCTATCGTCACACGCGGCCACTTGCCGAGTCACTACGGGAGGCTTTAGTCTGAGCGAAGGTAACGGTGCCGGGGACAAACTGACGGGGAGAGCTAGGGCGGCTTCAAGTTTTGACTTTCGTAGCTTAACCGCTTACGGGTTTCGGCTTCGCGTGTAGGGACTGGGGTTTATGGAAAAGGGCCCAGGGTTCACGGTCAGGGACATGGAAAGCCTATAGGGTTTTGTCAACTTAACCCACGACGAGGGGCGCGGCCCGGGGTTTAAAACAAAACAGGGCATGGTTAACCGCCCACACCCACCAAAATAAAATATAACGCTTTCACGAAGGCCTAAAATGATTTTGTAAAACGGAAACTCCGTTCACTGTACCTGACGGGCAAAACATAGCCCTTGACGGGTGTTTTGCCCGTCACAATCCCACTAAAACCCATTATTTTCCCCAAAAGGACAATTCAGTGGTGGAAATCAGAGTTAAGATCCTACCTGGCACCGTGGGGATTGCTTGAGCAAGGTGGCTGCGAGCACGGATGCGCGAGGTGAGCTGGAGCGATTTGCACGGTATCACAAGTCGCTGGCCGGTTCAAAACAATGGTGCATTGGTCGAGCCCCCCGCGGTATATTTTATAAAGAATGGCACGTGTGAGCACTTAATTGGGTAGGTGGCGTGGTTAAAGCGGGATTTAAATTCGCCGCGCGTAGCGGTCACGTCAAAGCACCTCGGTTTCCGTGCGACCGTCACTTGCGGGGCCAGTTTGCGAATTGCATCCGCCGTTGCGGAAGGGTTCAGTGAAAGCTTCCGACGTTTCGGGGCTTAATGCGGAAAGGAAACTCGAAGCCTTCCGCGAGAGACCGTCGTGTAGCGGACGGGTAACGCCAAAGCTTCCGCTTTTTCAGAACGATATAGCGAATGCTCCCGGTATTTTCGGAAGACTTTTGCGAAAGCTTCCGTGGTCCAGAATTTCAAAGTTTCGTTGATTTTTCGGGAAGGTTCGGCGAAGGCTCCCGCTGGTTTCGGAAAGCTTTTGGGAAAGGCTTCCGCTGTTTCGGAAGCAAAACTTATATTTTCCGCAAATTCGCCCGGGATCGTTTCGGAGTACTTTCGCCGAACGGGGTAAGCGATTGGCCTCCGCTGTTTCGGAAGGGTAGCCCGGAGGCTTCCGCGTTTCGGGAGCAAAAGCTGAAGGCTTCCGCGACAGCTTCTTGAGAAAATTCTAAGTCTTTTCATGGTTTCGGAAGGCAATCGTGAATTTCTCCGCGGGACTTATCCAAATGGCTTCCGCCGTTTCGGGACGTTTTCATGAATTCCCCCGCCGTTGCGGAAGGGTTTCATAAAACGTTCCCGCTTATTTTCTTTTGGAAAGATATCGCGGCGGCTTCCGCTGTTTCGGAAGGGTTCCTTGAATTCCCCCGCCGTTGCGGAAGGATTTTACGAGGGCTCCCGCGGTTGCGGAAGGGTTCCCTGAAAACTCCCGCCGTTTCGGGTGGGCTCATTTAAACTCCCGTCGTTGCCGAAGGTTGAAACTAAACATTCTCTAAGTCCTTTGTTCCCGCAGTCTTCTCATCGAAAGAAAATCTAAGTCCTTTTCGGGAGACTAAGGTGAATGAGCCCCGCCATTTCGGGAGGTTCGAGTGAAAGGCTCCGCCGTTTCGGGAACTAAGTTGTTTCGGAGCTTGAACCGTTCCGCAGAAGCAACGATTGAAAATTTTCCAAGTGCTTTTACTTCGGAAAAAAATGATGAACTGCTTTGCGTTATTTCGGCGAGTTTATCCGAATGGCTTCCGCCGTTTCGGAAGACAGAGCTGAATTGTTCCGCCGTTTCGGATGGCTTTGTTGAATTCCTTGCCGTTTCGGGAGAACAACGCGAACCTTTCCGTGGTCGCGGAAGACTTGATCGAAAGCTTCCGCCGTTTCGGGTGGTTTTGCCCAATGGCTCCCGCGGATTTTGACAAAGGAAATCTAGGTCCTCCTCTCGGAAAGGTTGGACGTTTGACTCCCGCTGTTTCGGGACAAAGTCCGGATTACTTCAAAACGTTTGGGCAAAACTAAGTTATCTTTTGGCTTAATGGGGAGAACATGGAAGGATTGACGGCAAGCAGCTCAGCAGGGAAGGAAAATTTTATGTTGAAAACAGAGCGGACGCCTGGGATGTCTTCTCAAGCAGACTTTGTACGAAAAATACAGGAGGGGCCCCAACATGTACAAAATTTTGGGGAGGGGTGTTGCTGCAACAACAATGGCGAGTCGCTGGCGAACACAGATCTCTGAAAAAATACCCTACATGGTCCGGAACTTCATTAAAACATCCGTCTCGGGTGCACTACTCAGCTGAGCATTTTAGACTCATGCGGGGAAAGGAGCACTTTTCCTGCTAGTCATTGGGAAAGGGGAGCTTCGACCGAGGCATCTTCACCACTCTCAGAGGGCCAGCATATGAGATTCATTTTAGGAGGGTCATCCCTCAAATGGTCACTACTGCCGGACTCCACAGGATTTGCAATACTTCCTCATGGACACTATTGTTCTTGTTCCTCATTCCCATGCTGCTGGCATCCTTTGGGATGCTTGTATTTTGGACAGCTTAGCTGTTTGAGCCTTCCAGGGATATTTTCTTTTGGACCGATCTTTGATTTGGGCTCCTCAATCCATAATGTCCTTTTGTGTGAGTTAGAGGTTTTATTGATTTGATCAAACTTCACGGACGGAGAGGAGCCTATTTTGAGCTGGGCCTTTTGGACAGCCTTCTTGATTTTACATGTCCCTTTTGTTTTGTCTCAGCCATGCTTTAATTGAGGCGAGAATCCCTGGAAAACAAGCTCTTGAATGTAGGCCATTTTGGCTTTTAAATCAGCAGCATGGAGTCATTTCAATACCCCGTGTCTTCGAGAAGTGCCACTTTCCATGGGTCCAACTTAGGTAACCTTTCTTGAGATGCCTTTGAAGTGTGAGAGTGGGTGGAGCCCAACGATAGTAGTGAAGATGGCCATGGGTCTCTGCTATTGAACAGGATTAGTGTGACTAGCAGGGTAGGCCTCCCGCTTTTTGATTATTTCAGCGAGAGCACAGCGGGCCGGGTTTACTGAGCAAGGTTCCAGACTCATGGGTTGCAGGTTTTCTTTGAGAAAGCTATCTTCAACGGGAAACTCAAACGGGTGCTTCAGAAAACAAAACCTATTGAAAAGTTCAAATAACAAAACAGGAAACAACATGGCCGAAAAATAAAACAGCTAAAAGCGAAAGCGAACAGACAACTTTATTTATGTACAGGAAGTCTCACGGAGACTCACGCGAAGTACTGTTTCAGGGCGAGGCCATTGAGTGGAAGGGCTACTTCCTCTCCCTCGAGATTTGTCAATTTATAAGTGGATGGGCCCAATTTTGCAGAAATTTGGTACGGGCCTACCCATAGATGTTGAAATTTCGTGTGCATTCCTTTGCCTTCGTGATTATGGTCCCATTTCAGGACTAAATCCCCAACTTCAAAGTCCCTCTTGCCGGATTTCCTCTTGTCGAACCATCTCTTAACTATGTCCTGGTGTTGATGAAATCGGTCTTTAGCTTTGTGTCGGGCTTCTTCCAGTCGAAGCAGGGTGTTTATCCTGGATTGTAAGGCTTGGCTACCAGAACCCCGAGAGGCTTGGGACAATTGCAAGGATGGCAGCAAGATGTTTGGGGGAAGTATGGCTTCCTTGCCATAGACAAGAGTGAAAGGGGAGACACCTAAAGCATTCTTCGGGGTTACCCTATCTGCCCATAAGGCATTTGGGAGAGCCACATGCCAACTTCTCTGGTTTTCTATCACTGTTTTCTTAAGGATTCGAATCAGATTCTTGTTTGAGGATTCAGCTAATCCGTTTCCCTGAGGGTAGTAATTGGCTGAATAATGCAACTTAATTCCCCATTCATAAACAAATTCATTTATCTTGCAAGATGAAAAATAAGTAGCATTATCAAAAACAAGGGAAATTGGAACCCCAAACCTGGTTATGATGTTCTCTTTCAAGAAGCTGATAACTGCATCTTCATTGATCTTGCGCAGCGGGATGGCCTCCGTCCATCTGGTGAAATAGTCGGTAGCTGTCAGAATGTATCGGTGTTGCAAGGAAGAATTTGGATTTATTTCCCCGATAACATCTATGCCCCATTGCTCAAAAGGTTCAGAGATGATGACAGGCTGCAATGGGCCTGCGGCCTTAGGTAACTTCCCAGTGCTTCTTTGACATACATCACAGTTTCGTGCGTACGTGTGGGCATCTCGAAACAGAGTGGGCCAGTAATAACCAGCTCTCAGTATCTTGTGTGCTGTCGTCTCTCCTGAATAATGGCCACCTGCGGGGCCATCATGCAATTCTTTGACAACTTTGTTTGCATCCTCCTTTTCCAAACATCTAAGAAGGACTCCGTCATAATTCTTTCTAAAAAGAATCCCATCAATGATTTGATAAGGTGCCGATTTCAATCGGAGTGCCCTTCTTTGTTTAGAATTCCAGTGCTCGGGTAGATATCCCTGCTGCAAATAGTGCACTAGATCTCTATACCATGACTAGGGAGCTGTGAAGATATGGCATACCTCAACCGAATTGAGCTCGGCTTCATTTCTCCAATGGGGCTCTTCATCAGTCGAGTTTCCCGCCAGTAACTTGCATAGACCTTGTCCTTTGATGATTGTAGCAGGTTTAAATTCCAAATCATACTCCTGCAAAGCTGTGACCCAGTTTCCTCTCCTCTCTCCCAATTCCTTTTGAACGAAAAGGGATCTAACAGCTGGGTGGGGAACTATGACTTTAGTTCTGTTCTTCAAAATGTATGGCCTAAATTGCTTGACTGCTTTGAAGACCGCGTAGGCATGCTTGTCCACTACGGGGTAATTCAGCTCAGCCCCTTGCAGACCAGTGCTCATAAATGAAATTGGGTATTCGTCCCCCAACTCCACCTTTTGCGTGAGTACAGCTGCGAGAGAATCATCCGAAGCGAAGGTATACAAGATGAAATCTTTATCAAAATCTGGACTTCTTAAGGAAGGAGCTTTGGCTACAGCTGTCTTGATATCTCTAAATGCGTCCTTCTCCAAATCTGTCCACTTAAATTGCATGCTTTGTTTAACCATCTGTTGCAATGGCTTAACAATTTGTGCAAAATCCGGAACAAATCTGCGGACAAAATTAATGGTGCCCATGAAAGACTGCATAGATTTTTTGTTGTGAGGCATCGGAATCTTATTAATAGCTTGGACTCTTTCCTGGTCGATTGACACTCCCTCTTTGGAGATGATATGACCCAATAGCTTACCTTCGGGTACAGCGAACACGCTCTTCTTGGGATTTAAGGAAATACCATACTTCCGGCAACGATCAAAGATATGTCTCAGATGAACAACATGATCTTCCCTTTTCTTCGAAAAGACTGTAACATCATCTAAGTAAACAACAACGCATTGCCCACCCAATCCTCGGAAGGCAATATCCATCGCCCTTTGGAATGTAGCTCCAGCATTTATCAGACCAAACGGCATTCTCCTGTAAGCGAATGTTCCCCACTTAGTCCTAAAGGTAGTCTTGAGACGATCTTCTTCAGCTACTAACACTTGATTATAGCCAGAGAACCCATCGAGGAGAGAAAACAATTCAGATCCAGACACCATTTGTAGGATTTGCTCCATTGAAGGCACGGGGTAGTTGTCTTTATCTGAGGCTTTGTTTAGATTTCTGAAATCTACACATAGCCTAATCTCTCCTGATTTCTTCCTCATGGGAACAAAGTTTGCAACCCATTCGGAATGCCTAACTTTGAAGATTATCTTTGCGTCCAGGAGTTTCTTTAATTCCTTTTGGATCAGCGGTTCAAGAGTGGGATGCATCCTTCTTAACTGCTGCTGAAATGGTTTGACACCCGCTTTCATTGGTATAACATGCTGAATGATGCGGACGTCATATGTTTTCAGATCTTCATAGGTCCATGCAAAAACATCCTTGTACTGTTTAAACAACTTAATGAACCTTTCTCTTTCTCCTGGTGAACAGCATTTGCCAAGGTTGACAAATTTTGGTTCTGCCTCGGTACCCAAATTAACCAACTCATGTTGCATTGATGAGCTGTTAGTTTTGGTATTAGCTGGTCTTTTGAATTTATTTTGAAGATCGAAAAGCATTTCGAGGGACCTTACCCCTTTTGGCATGAAATTTCCCTTCTCCTCTTCCTTCTTCATCAAATCATCATCATGTTCTTCCTCATCCATTGCAGCTCCTTGAAAACTGTCTTCATTTGTCAGGAAGCTGATAATCTGCTCGTCATCATCGAAGATTCTGAAGTTTGTGATGTTATCGGGAATGGAAGGCCTGAAAATCAATTCAATCGAGCATTTATTATTTGTCGGCACCAATCTAGAAGCAGATGTTGCTAACAAATCGGCAGCAGAATTTTGCAACCTAGGAATTGATTTTATATTGAAAGCGTCAAAATACATGATTAAATCCCATACCTCAGCCTGGTAACCTTTCAAGTGCGGTGAGAGGCAATGAATGGTGTTTCTTACCTGTCTAACTACTATCTCGGAGTCACCAAAAACCTTCAGGTACTTAACATTTAAGCCAATGGCCTTCTTTAAACCATGCACCAAAGCTTCATATTCAGCGGTATTGTTAGTACAATCGAATTCTAATCTACAAGACAAAAAATACTTGTTCTTCTTTGGATCCATTAGAACACAACCGGCTCCGGATCCTTCCAGAGTTTTAGAACCATCAAAGTATAATGTCCAAAAGGTATCTTTAGATTCAACTAAGTTAGTTTCTTTGTGGTCTACGTTAGCAACTAAATTGACTATGTTACAATCAACCTCATCAGTCCGAGAAAAATGAAGGAGATCGGACTGTTTGTCTGATTCATGGCAAAAGGTTTCAGATTGATAGTTACCCGGATCCATTTCCAAGAAGTAATTTCCCAGGACCGAGGAAGAGAAAGCTACAGCCTCATTCTTTTCTTCTAGCTGGGTTACGTTTTGTTTCATATGAGGTTCCCTAAGAATTTTAATCTGATTCTGCCTGTTCTGATAAGGCAGCCATAGATGAGACCAATCGGTAGCAAAGTAGCCGCTCAACTTGGTAGACCAATCCCTACTCAGAATCAGCCCATAAGCTTCAGGAATATCGACCACCATTATGTCAATGAATTGGCAAACTCTAGGGTCGGCTGACAGTCTAATTAGAACATCTTTCATCTCCCCTATAACCTTGACAGCAGTCCTGTCTAATTGTATGATTTGAGCTGGAGATGGTACGGGCTGCCCATTAATTTTCTTACAAATTGAAAGTGGCATGACGTTTGAAGAAGCTCCGGAGTCTACCAGACAGTTATGCACATTGTGATTAAAAATTTCGAATGTCAGCAGAAATGGCAATGTTTGGGATTTGGATTTCCCACCGATGCTAGCTTCGTTAATTTCAGGATTGTCTTGAGAATCTGTTAATGTAGCGCTGGGTTTTGGTTGTAAAACATGAAGTAGTTTGTCTCGTTGATGGGGCAAGCTACACATGTCAAATATTGATACGTTTGCTTTAACTTTCTTGATATCTTCGATAATATCATACCCTATATCGGATTCATTCCCAATTCGAGTGGACTGATCTGTTTTGTTCAAGGTCTCCTTAGGCGGCTGAACTGTGTTATCAGCACTTGGCTGTTTGGCCGCTGTCTGGTTTACTTTGGGCTGTGGTGGGATGATTGGTATATGCCTCCTGGGCGGATCCTTTGTAATCTTAGGCTTATGGGAAGAGGTGGATGGGACAGGATCCGCAATTGGGCCCTTGCTGCGAGTAGCAACATTTATGGTAGAGGGAGAGCTGTCTGCGTAATCTTCTTCTACTAATTCAGTCATAGGTATCCAATCCCACAATACCATAGTAGTGTCCGGGGTTGGTTCCTCTAACTCAGGGCCTGACTCTTCTGGAGGATCATCCTGGTCTGGGATCTGAGAATCTAACATTTGGTTCATGACCAAGCTCATGGAATTGATCCATTGAGGGCAGCTCTTCTCCGAGTGTGGTTCTTGGTGAAAGGTGCAGAAATTCTCCATCCCAATCTCATTCAAATTTAGAACAGGGGCAGTGTTCATTGGTGGGTGAGACTGTTCCCCGTCTTCCCTTCTCTTATAGAATGGCTTGAAAGGTTTCCTAGATGTATTAGCAGCCTTGTCTTTTTCAAGATCTACGATTTTGTTAGATAACTTCTGCATCATCTTAACTACGTTTTCCATATCCGTAGATGGCTCTTCTTTGCCTCTCGTGAGGAGCAAAGGTTTCTTGCTAGCTGCTGGTTTTGTTTCCACATCTAAGGCATGTTTAGCTATGCTATCAGCCTCTTCCTCTACCTTTCGAGCTTCCTCAAAATTCTCTATTAGGGTCGTTTTCTTGGATCGTTTTACAAACATTGCGATTGGACCTTCAAGAGCTGTTGTGTAGTATTCAATCAAAGACTCTTCTGTGGGTTTGTTAGTTTCACTAAAGTTATTTAACAGCGTTGTGAATCTTTGATTAAAGTCTTGAACCTTTTCCTTCTTCTCCATTCTCATGGATAAGAGCTCTTTCATAAGCGTGGCTACAGTTTTTTGGTTCCCGTATTTCTTGAGGAAACACTTTTCGAAATCATCCCAACTAGAGATTGAGATGGGTTGAAGGCTAAAGTACCAAGATGATACCTTAGGCTCGAATGTATGCGGAAACAACCTGCAGACTACGTCTTCATGTTGTACATTTAAAAGGTTCAGAGCTAAGTAAAAACTCTTGAGGTGATCCTCCGCCGAAATGGCCTTCCCTGGATCGTACTTAGGCAAGACCTTTTCTGGATTTTTAGGGAGATTATGGAATGGTCCAGCTAGGTTCAGCGCTCCCCTTGCTCTCCAGGCAGGTACAGCCATGTTTGGGTTCGGACGTGGAGACCCTGGTGGAGAATTGTAAGGTGAATTCGGTGGAGTACTTTTGGGAGTGGTAATTTCTTCGAGATTTTCTTGGTCTGACTTGTTAAGAGTGCCGGAGATTTCTTCCAACGTTAGATTTACCAGTTCTTCAAAACTCTGAACGAGGATCGAATCACGGGTATATTGCGGCTCCTTTCTGGGTGTAGTTTTCTTAGGGAGGAAGTTGACAGCGTTTAACCCACCTAGCTGTCTAACGTAAGATCTAGTATGTCTTCTCAAGTCCTCTATTTCTGCAAAAGGAACAGCGTATAAAGCTTCCTGAGGCTCAGGGTCAGAAATGAGGCGTTCTTGGTCTGTTAATCCAAGATCTGGGCTGTTTGAAAAGTTTTCTTCAAGCGGGTTTTCAGTGTTATCTATGACCGTGGAAGATTTTCCTCTATCAGCCATGCACTTCAGGCCCTCCTTCTAGCGCCAAAAACTGTTGATGCCTCGGATATCGTAGCATCAATCAGAAGGGGATTCTCCCCGAGAGACGGTCCCAACTAGACTGTCTCCCGTTTGGTGTAGGGAATCCGTCCGGTTAGCGGTTCCGGCAACCGTGGTTTTGGACTTTAAATCCGATTCTACCGGTTATGGCCCGATCCACCGTTCTTTTGGGTTTTATGTGTTTTATATGAGATGCACATGCCTAAATTATACTTAATCTAAATGCAATTGGAACAGATCTAAATCTAGAAACAGGAACACATCTACCTATCCCTGCAGGGGAACACGCTTAAGGGGAGAGCAATCAGCTGTAACAGATATCATAAGCAACGAACAGATAACTATTATTTCTCACGGTCAAAGCTACAGCAAGATGAGGATCTTGAGAAGATAGCTTCTCATTATAAAATGGAACGCATCTATTGCTTATGAACAGAAGGAATCACAATTGTTTGATCTAAGTAATAAGAATAAAAGAAATGGATCTAGATGCAACGATACTGGAATTAAACTAAAAGATCCCTGCAAGGAGCAATTAAAAGCATGAACAATGAGCCATACGATTATCCTGAAGAAAGAACAGTTAGCTATTCGATCCAGAAGAAAAATCCACAGCAATGATAAAAGTATCAGCAGGTAACTCCTGATTTAATATGGAACGCATTCATTGTCCATGAAATAGAGAGGACGCATGCATAGATAAGAGCAAAGTCATTAGTACAAAGAAATAATTCAGAAGTCAAGAATGATCTCACATTGCCGAATTGCAGTCATTAGAATAGTCCAACATGAAGCAACCCAACATTCCAAGCAAAACGTCCATCTCCCGTGGCTTCTATTAGAAAATTTCAATTTACAGAGCCGATACAAGATAGCTCATATCATTTCCCCAAAATTTTCATTCCCTGCCAAAAGTCCTTTCTAATCTCTTCTAGCTCCTATTTATAGTTACAAATTTGCCCTCTGGGCTGACACCTAGCATTCCCCCTCTGTCTTTTATAGGAATTTCTACTAAAATCGACTACCAAAATGGCCATTCCTTTTACAAAAATGTTTTGACAAAATTAGGGACAGCTGTCCCATGGCTTAAGCCTTACATATTCAAAATGTACATAACAGAAAATTTATTAACATCCGAGCGTTCCCTGCTGGGCACGTGTCTGTCTGAAGGGAGTCGTCCAGCTGAATTCGGTTTGCTTCATTCCTGTGCGTGAGCTTCCGATGGAAAAGGGTCGCCCAAATTGATTGTCACTGGTGCTGCCTGGGAAGAGGACCTCGAATCCCCTGCTGATGCTGCTCTTAATTGGGAAGGGGGAACGGAACTGGCCAAATTTTCTGCCATTGCTGGGGAAGATGCTGCTGGGAGCGGGGCTGCCGGATCCACTGATGTTTCTGCTGCTGCTGCAGCTTTCCTGACCTCCTCTTCTATGTAGCTGTGCCACACACCTGTATCCCTTATGATTATGTTTGCTGCAGCAGGAAACAGGATTTTCTGAGAAGTTACATTCTTCCCGAGCTCTATTTTAATGCTTTGTACTTCCGCTTCAGCAACTTGATATGTTTCCTTCAACAGATGATTGTGAAGTGTTGATGAACCGATGTAATGTTGGAGATCATCCATGGCAAGAACATCAATGCTTTTTACATACTCCATCTGGACGCCTAGCTCTTCTTTTAGTTGAGATAACCGCTGCTCCTTTCCCGGGAAATCTTCTAGGGTCTGAGGGAAACTCAATGAGCAGTTATCGTGGACTCCTTTGAGCTTTTGGTACAGGTTGTTGATTCTCTCTGTGGTCTTCTGCACACTGGCCATCAGCTTATTGGCACAGTTCCGGCCAAACTCCAACAAGGCTATATCTTCATTAAAATCTTCCACTGTCTTAAAAGGAAGATGAGGGGGAAAACCTCCTTTCCCTTCCCTCCATGCCATCTGACTTATGACATTTGCTTTGACACGGGTATTCTTAGCCTTGAGCCTGTGGGCTTCCGCATTAACCTCCTTTAGCCTGACCGTCATGGCCTTGAGTTTGCATACCTCATCAGTGATTAGCTCTTGAGAGCCATGCACTTGCTGTAGTATATTGCATGACAGCTCGTGGAAGGGGGACATATCCAAGGTTCTGCTTTCCGCTTGCTCTAAACGTTCAGTTAATGCCTGCTTGTCTGCTTCTAGCTGGGAAGCCTTTTCTTCTGCTCCATTCTTCTCCGCTTCTGCAATCATTATTTGGAGTGCTAGCTGGTCCTTTTCCTCCTCCAGGTAGCTGTACTTATTTGCCAACTCCTTATGCTCGGCGTACAAGCAATTGTATTTATTCACTATCAGGTCTCTCTGGGCTTGCTCATTAGCCACATTTCGTTGCAAGGTACGTGCTCTTTTCTTTGTCAATATATTTTCTTTGACTATAACCCCTACATTGGCAAATGATGCTTGTGCTGTTGCTATAACTGCGGAGGCCATGGCAATGGGATCCGCATCTGTGTTCTGCATGACAGCGACCTCTCGGTGAGTAACTATGTCGTCATGGAAGGGACTTTTAATCCTCTCTTCTGATTGGAGGACCATTGTTTTTCTTTTCTTATCATAGACAAACTCATTCCATTTGGACACCGTACGCTTCCCAGATGGAGTGTGCGGTACAATTGGTCGGTTTATGATGTCTATGTCTTCTTCCATAGGTGGGGTCCGGACTTCCTGAGCGGGGTCTGTCCCTTCCTTTTGGGTACTAGAGCCACCTGCCTGAGAGGTGTCTATCTCCATGTCCTGCGCACCGGACCCACCTGTTTCGGTATTTTCCCTTGTCCTCAATTCTTCTTCCGCCTTCTTCCTTGCTTCAGCTCGCTCAATTTCTGCTTCTTTCTGCTTTTGGGCTTCCTCAGCCTCCTTCCGCAGTCTTTCATTCTCAGCCTCTTGTAGCTTTCTTGCCTCCTCGGCTTCCTTTTGCAACCTTGCCTCTTCTCTTAATCTGAGCTCTTCCTGAGCTCGGGCATCCTTGGCTTCTTTCTCCTTTTGCTGGATGGTCTTCTGGGTTTTGGTTGAGCTAGAGCTCGCTCCAGTACTTTGGCGACAGATCCGTAGCTCAGCCATGTTGCTGATGCCTCTGAAAGCTTCCTCCTCGGCATCGGGGTAGTGGGAATATTCGAAGTTCGCATAGTTCCCCTTGCAATGCTCGGCCACTTTACCCTTTCTGTCGTTCCTGTGGAAGATGACCTCACCGAAATGGAAGGCCCTCAACTCTTGAACAAATTCATCGGCAGAGGCCACCCCTGAAAACTTGTAAGCACCTATGCAGAAAGGTAGGGGGGGAAAGGAAGCCTTGTGTATCTTGTGGAGGAATGCTCCAATCCCATCCAAGAAGAGTTGTCTTACTGCTTCCTTGAGCACCACATAGTCTGTGGCATACTGCGGCAATATGTATGGGGGCTTAGTCCCTCCGAACATTCTCAAGTAGGTACCTTGTTCTGAAAAGTAGAAATCCCCATAATCCTCAAGGACTTCCAAAGCGTTTTGGGACAGGCAACTTGGTTCTTCCTTGAACATTTTCTCGTATAGGGGCATGATGAACCCCTCACAAATGAGTTTGTAGCTGGGCTTGTAATTCTGAGCCCACAACATCTTGAATGCAGTGTAGACCGGGGCTGTGGCCCTATCCCATGTACACCCCAATCCGGGGAACTCTATCTTGGCCAAGATACAATCTATCAGGTATGAGGACATGAAGAATTCAGCCTTCTTCGAGGCGAGCCCGGGCTTAGCAGCACTTATCATTGAGGCCAGACTATCTGACAAGATGGTGGCCCAGTCAAACACTGTCCCCTTAAATGCCACATAGTGAATGATAGGGACCCACTGAATCTTGTATACTGTGCCATCGGGCATGCCGAAGATTCTACACAGCATCAGGGCGATCAACCTATAAGGAGCTCTTAGATTCTGTACGTCATACTCCTCCCTCTCTTTCTTCCTCAAATGTTTCCCTTGCACCAGTAGCTTTTTGGCCATCTCGACATTGTCCATCTGGCTTAACCATTCATCGGTCAGAGCTTGTTGGACACGGGGAAACCTGTAGGCTGCCGCCAGATACGCGGGTTGAAATGAGGCGATAGCCATGTTCCCGCTATCATTTATCACTCTCCCATCAGCATCTGCATGTTGGAGTATCCACCCGATCACTTCAGCACAGGGGAACAGCTCAGGGCGGGTAGCGGCTCTAGTTATGCCTGAGGCTCTGATATTTTGATAGATCGGTGCCTCCTCCAGCAACATATCTGGGATCTCTTGGTCCCTGATCATTCTGTATATGTCATCCCATCTGATTTCTGGAGGGACACCAGTGGTGCACCTGGTGTCTTGGAGCGAGGTTTCAATCTTAGGAGGAGCAGGTTTCTTTTCTGTCATCCTCGCCTTCTTCTTACTGGGTTTCGGCATATTGAATTATCCCTGATAACATCCATATACAATTCATCATGAGTTTGAGCAACAGGTTGTATGGTTTTAGCAGAGAGCAACATTGTCTTAATGAGATAAATCAACGAAGCATATATATAGGAAGTAAAACATTATTTCAATTATAAGACACACATTGAAACATTTGAAGCTCTTAAAAAGATGAGTGTGGGATAAGCTATGTTGCGGACGCTATTGGTCTTATTGGACCGATAGGTGATTCGCGGAAGCAATCGGCTTCCGGTTCCGCCTCGCGGAAGGAGAGGTCTTTCGCTATGGCTGCGGTTGGAGAGGTCGAAGGCGGGGAAGAGGCGGGTTGACTCGGTGAGGGCTATGGATGCTATCGTCACACGCGGCCACTTGCCGAGTCACTACGGGAGGCTTTAGTCTGAGCGAAGGTAACGGTGCCGGGGACAAACTGACGGGGAGAGCTAGGGCGGCTTCAAGTTTTGACTTTCGTAGCTTAACCGCTTACGGGTTTCGGCTTCGCGTGTAGGGACTGGGGTTTATGGAAAAGGGCCCAAGGTTCACGGTCAGGGACATGGAAAGCCTATAGGGTTTTGTCAACTTAACCCACGACGAGGGGCGCGGCCTGGGGTTTAAAACAAAACAGGGCATGGTTAACCGCCCACACCCACCAAAATAAAATATAACGCTTTCACGAAGGCCTAAAATGATTTTGTAAAACGGAAACTCCGTTCACTGTACCTGACGGGCAAAACATAGCCCTTGACGGGTGTTTTGCCCATCACAATCCCACTAAAACCCATTATTTTCCCCAAAAGGACAATTCAGTGGTGGAAATCAGAGTTAAGATCCTACCTGGCACCGTGGGGATTGCTTGAGCAAGGTGGCTGCGAGCACGGATGCGCGAGGTGAGCTGGAGCGATTTGCACGGTATCACACGTCGCTGGCCGGTTCAAAACAATGGTGCATTGGTCGAGCCCCCCGCGGTATATTTTATAAAGAATGGCACGTGTGAGCACTTAATTGGGTAGGTGGCGTGGTTAAAGCGGGGTTTAAATTCGCCGCGCGTAGCGGTCACGTCAAAGCACCTCGTTTTCCGTGCGACCGTCACTTGCGGGGCCAGTTTGCGAATTGCATCCGCCGTTGCGGAAGGGTTCAGTGAAAGCTTCCGACGTTTCGGGGCTTAATGCGGAAAGGAAACTCGAAGCCTTTCGCGAGAGACCGTCGTGTAGCGGACGGGTAACGCCAAAGCTTCCGCTTTTTCGGAACGATATAGCGAATGCTCCCGGTATTTTCGGAAGACTTTTGCGAAAGCTTCCGTGGTCCAGAATTTCAAAGTTTCGTTGATTTTTCGGGAAGGTTCGGCGAAGGCTCCCGCTGGTTTCGGAAAGCTTTTGGGAAAGGCTTCCGCCGTTTCGGAAGCAAAACTTATATTTTCCGCAAATTCGCCCAGGATCGTTTCGAAGTACTTTCGCCGAACGGGGTAAGCGATTGGCCTCCGCTGTTTCGGAAGGGTAGCCCGGAGGCTTCCGTGTTTCGGGAGCAAAAGCTGAAGGCTTCCGCGACAGCTTCTTGAGAAAATTCTAAGTCTTTTCATGGTTTCGGAAGGCAATCGTGAATTTCTCCGCGGGACTTATCCAAATGGCTTCCGCCGTTTCGGGACGTTTTCATGAATTCCCCCCGCCGTTGCGGAAGGGTTTCATAAAACGTTCCCGCTTATTTTCTTTTGGAAAGATATCGCGGCGGCTTCCGCTGTTTCGGAAGGGTTCCTTGAATTCCCCCGCCGTTGCGGAAGGATTTTACGAGGGCTCCCGCGGTTGCGGAAGGGTTCCCTGAAAACTCCCGCCGTTTCGGGTGGGCTCATTTAAACTCCCGTCGTTGCCGAAGGTTGAAACTAAAAATTCTCTAAGTCCTTTGTTCCCGCAGTCTTCTCATCGAAAGAAAATCTAAGTCCTTTTCGGGAGACTAAGGTGAATGAGCCCCGCCATTTCGGGAGGTTCGAGTGAAAGGCTCCGCCGTTTCGGGAACTAAGTTGTTTCGGAGCTTGAACCGTTCCGCAGAAGCAACGATTGAAAATTTTCCAAGTGCTTTTACTTCGGAAAAAAATGATGAACTGCTTTGCGTTATTTCGGCGAGTTTATCCGAATGGCTTCCGCCGTTTCGGAAGACAGAGCTGAATTGTTCCGCCGTTTTGGATGGCTTTGTTGAATTCCTTGCCGTTTCGGGAGAACAACGCGAACCTTTCCGTGGTCGCGGAAGACTTGATCGAAAGCTTCCGCCGTTTCGGGTGGTTTTGCCCAATGGCTCCCGCGGATTTTGACAAAGGAAATCTAGGTCCTCCTCTCGGAAAGGTTGGACGTTTGACTCCCGCTGTTTCGGGACAAAGTCCGGATTACTTCAAAACGTTTGGGCAAAACTAAGTTATCTTTTGGCTTAATGGGGAGAACATGGAAGGATTGACGGCAAGCAGCTCAGCAGGGAAGGAAAATTTTATGTTGAAAACAGAGCGGACGCCTGGGATGTCTTCTCAAGCAGACTTTGTACGAAAAATACAGGAGGGGCCCCAACATGTACAAAATTTTGGGGAGGGGTGTTGCTGCAACAACAATAACCTAGTAATTTGTGATGGTAAAGGACATTGCCTCAAATGGAAGGATATACTATTCCGCTATGAAGACAAAGCAATCAAACTAGGTGCAAAATTTAGAATTGATAACATTAAGGGAGAAAACAAAAAATGAAACTAATTAAGGTGAAACATATGATGTAAACCAATAAGAATTCCTTGGGGGAATTAGCAACCTCCTCATTGTGTAATTAGTAAACTTATTCTCTTTACCTTATTTGATGTAGAAAAACTATCAAACTATTCCCAAGGCATCTCTAGCCATCTCTGTTGTAGGGTGTTACTACCATAATTTTTATGAATTCATGGCTAGGAAAGACACTAGTTTCTCCACTCTACACTTGACCAACCATCATCTATATTGATTGGAATTGTAAGGCATAATGATGTTTATTCGAACACAAATAAACCAAAATAGTTTGTAGTTGTATGTGTTAATTTGTAAAGTGTTAAGTTATGTTGGAATGCGTCAAGTTCATTGTATAATGGCAATAATATCTTATTTGTTGTTTCTTTTGCAGGGGTAGGCTTGATAGTTGTGTTAAAGATACTTTTGGAGATGGGAAACTCACGCAACGCAAAAAAATATATAGAAGTAATTTTCCCATTGAAAAGGTCAATGAATTAAGAGAAAAGGCCAGGTTGGGAATGGAAATATTGAGACATGGTCCTATCATTGCCACGGATCCTGACACTGATCCTAACATAGTTGTTGACACAACAACCTCTTGTTCAGAACCACAGGTAGAGCAGTCGTGTCCAACGGACCCAACTCAAATTCCAACATCAACACAATCTCCAACCAACAATCCTTCAACGAGTCATGCTGAAGTTCCTCACGACACAAGAATTTTGGGAGATGTTGCATGTGTAGAGATGGACATACAAGCCTTGCTTAATTTGCAATCTCCCCAAGAAGACCACAACCATATTGACCACACTCCCATTATGGCCCAATCTATGAATGAAGCACCACAACAAACAAGCTCTGGTATTCATGTTTCATGTCCACCCTCCCTACCTCGACTGTCCAGTGCAAGAAGAAGAACTCTTAGACGTATTCATGTGGATGAAAGCACTATGTCGGGGCTTGAAGGAAAGTTTCCAAAACGCACTATCAAATGGCAATGTAACAAAATTGTGAAAGAATATTTTGAATCCAAAGGTGATGTAGGTAAATGTCAATTATTGCTATGTTTGTTAAAGTCACATTGTTTAGCTTTTGTTAGGAGAATTTTGGGCATAAAGATGGTTAAAAGTTCAGAGGCTAGCAGACATATTGTTAGAAATATCCGATCTGCATTTAATGTGATTGGAAATACGTCTCATACAAAATATCTTTGTGTGGCTCATCATGTCTTAGCGGAATCGGTTGTAAGCAAGTCCACAAGGCAACGTTGCCTACTATCACACACTTCTCACATACTCAAATTAAATATAAAAACTATTAAAAAGTACTCTGTTATAAGAGAAAATCTTGACACTCTGGGTGGAAACTATTGTAGGGATTTTGTTGGTAGGTTTCCTCGTGCAGATAGGAAGCTAATTGATGTTGTTAAGGAGTTAGTACAAAATTTCTGGCATGATCATACTAGACCTTCATCAAACCAAAGAGACGTATTAAAGATGATAAAAGGTTCTAATGAACGTGAACCCCATGTTAAACACTTCCTTGACACCACACAGACTAGACTCTATGAGAGATTCAATGAGCACACATAATTGAACCTGGGCCAAAGGTCCTTTGAGAAATGCAAACCATGGTATGTTCGTATATGCATTGATCGGAACACCTGTTGTTGTAGATACCACGTAGAATATGAATATTATTATGACACATATAAACATATATTTTGTGATTTGCATACTAACAGTGTGCAGGGATGGAATGGATCCATACTACCACTAAATGCATTAAGAGACTTTATCCACAACATCATGTGTCCAAGGCCTGAAGGACAAAAATATTATGAAAAATCATGTCTATATGGGACATGTTCTAGGTGCAATGGGTTTTCTCTTTTGAACCGTTGCATCCATGAAAGCAAGGAGCATGAATTTGGCATGATGGGCGTGGAGATGCAAAGCTTCAAGTACATAATCTATCAATTAGACAGTGCCAAGGAAAGTAAAAAGATTGCATTAGTGAAGTCACATGTACAAATGAATATTGCTTATTTTTCATATTACACATTCAATTTATGACATATACATTTTTCCAAATGCCACATTGTAATATTTCCCTTGTTTTCATGGTAATAGGTACCGGTATGTGACTTCTAGACGGAGTTCTACGAGAAAACAAAGCAGTATGTTCAACATGTTCATGTAGCGCGATGGAAAGATGAGCAGTATAGAAAATGTAGGGACACATTTCCTGTTGGAACCATAGTGTCAATTGTGGATTTTGCAGAAAATTACACCCTTCAGCCACAAAATGAAATCCAGAGTCAATACTACCATTCAGACCAAGTCAGCATCACGGTACATATTATGTATAGGCATGGGCCAGAGAGTAGCAATGACAAGAGGATAATACTGAAGGAGACAAACTTTTACATAAGTGATGATAGAACCCATGATCTGCATTATGTGCAACATTGTTTTCGAATTTTCTATGATCAGTTGAAGGAGAGAGATATATAGATGGATCAGCATTGGATATGGTCGGATGGTTGTGTGGGCCATTTCAAAAATGCCCGAGTATTCCAATGGATGAGTATTTTGCATAAGACTTATAGTGTGCCGCATATCTGGAACTATTTTGAGACCGGGCACAGCAAAGGTGAGCATGATGGGGCCGGTGCATGCATCAAGACCGCACAGTGAAGGGAAGAGATGAGGTTTGACAGGGAACCTCATATCCTAGATGCAGAATCCATAGTTCAATGGTGCTCTGCAACAATGTCAGACCGAGCAAGAGATCAACAAACATCATTAGTGGCAGGACGTGTGGTAAGAAATGTTTGGCGGGTGGTTGACATAGACCGATCGCATTCCTATAGTTGCGGCACAGTACAAGGAACACGTAGATTTCATTTAGTTCGAAGCTCAAACAACCCCTTATTTGAAATATGGACGCGAAATCTTGCATGCTTTTGCAACCCTTGTAGCAGTGGCGAATGGGATGAATGCGAATGCATGTACTGGGTTGATGAATGGGATCGTGTGTCACTTGTAGTAGACCAACACACAGTTGTTAAAACAACCCAGTTATAGGAGGGTCAGTCAACGATTTCAATAGACTACGACCATATCTCAAATATTGTACAACGAGGACACATATACGCAGTTTTTTCCCCGAAAGACAATGAATGGGGCGCAGATTATTGGTTCGCATGTTGCATCCAAGGTAAGAAAACCCTCTACGCATCATTAATCGACAATGAAGGCATTGAATTTCCTATTGTCTCGATGGTGGTTAAGGGGGAATATCTTACACTAGATGGGAAGTCAAGAAAGACTAGTGGGCATGTATTCATGGATTACAAACCAGGTTCAATGGTGTATCACTTCACAAACTTGATCGTTGGCACAAACATCTATCTTTAGACAATGTCAAGCAAGAGCTCAACCAAGGTACACTACTACGTGCCTTATTCATAGCATGAGAGATTGATGGAGACAATTAGCAACAAAGAGGATCCAGATGGATTTATTGAATGAGGCCAATCAACTTTACATAAGAGAAAGAATTGCATCAAAGAATGTTATGTTCTACATCGAGGTATGTGTAGTTTGATGTTATTTTGTTGGTACATGCATTTTTTGTTGATACATACATACATACATGTCTTTTCCATACATACATAGAGATACATGGGGTTACATACATACATACATAGAGATACATCCATCTGCCATGTCATCATTTCACCCTTTGTCATCAATGTTTAGAAACCTAATTTATCCCTAGAAACTTAGTCTAGCCCAAGAAGCACTAATATAACCCTACAAACCTAATCTAGCCCTAGAAATCCTAGAAAGCTAAACTAACCCTAGAAACACTAATTTAACACTATAAAACTAAGCTAGAATACTATAAACCTAATCTAGTCTTAGAAACCTAAACTAGCCCTAGAAACACTAATCTAACCTACACTATCCCTACCACTTCTCTCATTGGGTATGAGAGAAATTGCTTTAGACCTACCTCACTCATGTCAATGCTTGAGTTTTTAGAGGCCGACCTCCCACCCCACATGTCCTCTTCAACATTTTTTGTTCTCTTGGTTTTGTGCCCACCCAAAAAAATTTCATGCTTTGGGTACCTTGAGGTATATCCCCAATCCAAAAAGCTCTTATATTATGATGATTATGTTGGTTATTGGCTTCACCCAACAAAATTATATTTAACAATACACATATTCATATATTTGGTTCCCCATCCTCAATGCTCACCCAAATCTAGCTAGATTTTGGGTTTTTTCCCTTATCCAAGCATCGTGTCATCAACCTAGGGTTTCCACTAATATATTCTAACTAGATACTAGAATCTCCTTGACCAAATTTGATGGAAAAATGCATAGAGATCTTCTAGAATCTTAGATATGTATCCTAGCAATTTATTTTAAAACATGCTCATTTATGGTTGGAGATTGATGCTTGATTCCTATAGATAACCACTTAGAGGGACTTGTCATCATCATCATCAACATCATCATCACCATCACCATCATCATCAACGTCTTCATCATCATCACCATCTTCATCATCATCACCATCTTCATCATCATTTTCATCTCTAGGTTCCTCATCAACATCAACATCATCATCATCATCATCATCTTCATCACCATCACCATCACCATCACCATCACCATCATCATCAATGTATTCATCATCACCACCATCATCCTCATCATGAACATCTTCATCATCATTGTCATCTCTAGGTTCCTCATCAACATCTCCATCATCACATATTCTTCGTCGTCATCATCATCATCTTCATTGCCATCACCATCATCATCAACGTCTTCATCATCATCACCATCATCATCATCATCATCACCATCTTCATCATCATTATCATCTCTGGGCTCCTCATCAACATCTCCATCATCATCATCTTCTTCGTCTACATCATCATCATCTTCATCACCATCACCATCATCATCAACGTCTTCATAATCATCACCATCTTCATCATCATTGGCATCTCTAGGCTCCTCATCAACATCTACATAATCATCATCATCTTCATCACCATCACCATCACCATCATCATCACCATCTTCATAATCATCACCATCTTTATCATCATTGTTATCTCTAGCCTCCTCATTAACATCTCCATCATCACATCTTCTTCGTCATCATCATCATCATCTTCATCACCATCACCATCATCATCAACGTCTTCATCATCATCACCATCTTCATCATCATTGGAATCTCTAGGCTCCTCATCAACATATCCATCATCATCATCTTCATCTTCATCACCATCACCATCACCATCATCATCAACATCACCATCACCATCTCCATCATCATCAACATCTCCATCATCATCATCTTCTTCCTCATCAACATCATCATCATCAGCATCATCATCATCTTCATCACCATCACCATCACCTTCACCACCACCATCATCATCAATGTCTTCATCATCAACACCATCATCATCATCATGAACATCTTCATCATCATTGTCATCTCTAGGTTCCTCATCAACATCTCCATCATCATCATCTTCTACATCATCATCATCTTCATCACCATCACCATCACCATCACCATCATCATCAACGTCTTCATCATCATCACCATCATCATCATCATGAACATGTTCATCATCATTTTCATCTCTAGGTTCCTCATCAACATCTCCATCATCACATCTTCTTCGTCATCATCATCATCATCATAACCATACTGAGCAAAACCCTAGTTTCGAAAATGGATGTACAAGGTGACACCTGGGCCATGACACCGGAGAAGAGGGGCACCCCTAGCACTATCCCGATGTCTTGAATCCAGCGGAGTTGACGGTCTGTCGATCCGAGCCACGGTCATCATTCTATGGCTTGTTTCCTCTCGCATCCAAAAGGCCTTCAGGGACACCTATTGGATACCTCTCGGGGGCATTAAAATTCCAACCATGCAACAAAAATGGGTTCTGGGGAGTCCTGCAAGTGTGTCTAAGAAGGTTCCAACTGGAAACGCTAGCCATACGTGCCCGGTCGACGATTTTGCAAATCTGACCCCAATGTGCAAAAATTGCACACTCCCGTACTGAGCAAAACCCTAGTTTCCAAAATGGATGTATAAGATGACACCTGGGTCATGGGACTAGAGGAGAGGGGCACCCCTAGCACTATCCCGACGTCCTGAATCCAAAGGAGTCGACGGTTTGTCCATCCGAGCCACGGTTTTCATTCTATGGCTCGTTTCGTCTCACATACAAAAGGCCTTCAGGGACACCTGTTGGATACCTATCGGGGGCATAGAATTCCAATCATGCAACAAAACCGGGTTCTAGAGAGTCCTGCAAGTGTGTCTAGGAAGGTTCCAGCTGGGAACGCTAGCCATACCTTCCTGGTCGATGATTTTGCAAATTTGACCCCAATGTGCAAAGATTGCACACTCCTGTATTGAGCAAAACCCTAGTTTCCAAAATGGACATGCAAGATGACACCTGGGCCACCGGATCGGAGGGGAGGGGCACCCCTAGCACTATCACGATGTCCTGAATCCAACGGAGTCGATGGTTTGTCGATCTGAGCCACAGTCGTCATTCTATGGCTCATTCTATCTCGCATCCAAAAGGCCTTCAGGGACACCTGCTGGATACCTACCGGGGGAATAGAATTCCAACCGTGCAACAAAACCGGGTTCCGGGGAGTCCTACAAGTGTGTCTAGGAAGGTTCCAGCTAGGAATGCTAGCCATACCTGCATGGTCGCCGATCTTGCAAATTTGACCCCAATGTGAAAAAATTGCACACTCCCGTACTCAATAAAACCCTAATTTCCAAAATGGATGTACAAGATGACATCTAGGCCACGGCACCAGAGGAGAGGGGCACCCCTAGCACTATCCCGACGTCCTAAATCCAACAGAGTCGACGGTTTTTCGATCCAAGCCACAATCATCATTCTATGGCTTGTTCCATCTCGCATACAAAAGGCCTTCAAGGACACCTGCTGGATACCTACCAGGGGCATAGAACTCCAATCGTGCAACAAAACCGAATTCCGGGGAGTCCTACAAGTGTGTCTAGGAAGGTTCAAGCTGGGAACACTAGCCATACCTGCCCGGTCAATGATTTTGCAAATTTGACCCCAATGTGCAAAAATTGCACACTCCCGTACTCAACAAAACCTTAGTTTCCAAAATGGACGTACAAGATGACACCTGGGCCATGGGACCAAAGGAGAGGGGCACCCCTAGCACTATCCCGACGTCTTGAATCCAACGGATTCAATGGTTTGTCGATCCGAGCCATGGTCGTCATTCTATGGCTCGTTCCGTATCGCATCCAAAAGGATTTCAGGGACACCTGCTGGATACCTACTGGGGGCATAAAATTCCAACTGTGCAACAGAACCGGGTTCCGGGGAGTCCTGCAAGTGTGTCTAGGAAGGTTCCAGCTGGGAACGCTAGCAATACCTGCCTAGTCGACAATTTTGCAAATTTGACCCCAATGTGCAAAAATTGCACACTCCCGTACTCAGCAAAACCCTAGTTTCCAAAATGGACATACAAGATGACACTTGGGCCATGGGACCAAAGCAGAGGGGCACCCCTAGCACTATCTCGACATCCTAAATCCAATGGACTCGACGGTTTGTCGATCTGAGCCACGGTCGTCATTGTATGGCTCGTTCTGTATCGCATCCAAAAGGCCTTCAGGGACACCTGCTGGATACCTACCGGGGGCATAGAATTCCAACCATGCAACAAAACCTTGTTCCGGGGAGTCTTGCAAGTGTGTCTAGGAAGGTTCCAACTGGGAACGCTAGCCATACCTGCCCAGTCGACAATTTTGCAAATTTGACCCCAATGTTAAGGCCATTCCAAATTCGCTCAAGGGAACCATTTCTCATCTGGAGGCCCTCGGGCGTGCGTGGCCACCGTGGACAGGTCCACAATGACCACGTAGACAGTGGGAGCCAATGGAATCCAAGTCCGATCACTAGTTTGGGTTCCGTGGCTCCGGAGCAAATCCCCAAAGTGTCCCTGAATGGCCCCGGGGTGCCTGACTAGAATGCCCGTAGTAGCCAAACCATGGCTCTGTTCGTGCATCCGTCGATTTCGTTGGATCCGGGACGCCAGGTTTCAGCTAGGGGACCCCCCACAACGTGCCTCAAAGACCCGAAAGCGATGCCAATGAGCCATCTTCAGATCTAGGGTTTTTCTCAATGAGGGCCATTCCAAATTCGCTCAAGGAGGGCATTTCTCATTTGAAGGCTCCCGGGCATGCGTGGCCACCGTGGATATGTCCACAATGGTCATGTCCACCTGTCCACGGTGACCACGCATGTGCGGGGTCCTCTAGACGAGAAATGGTCCCCTTGAGCGAATTTGGAATGGCCCTCACTGAGCAAAACCCTAGCATCGGAGATGGCCCATTGGCACCGCTTCTGGGTCTTTGAGGCATGTAGTAGGGGGTCCCCTAGCTGAAACCCGGCGTCCCGGATCCACCGGATTCGACGGATTCGCAAACAAAGCCATGGCTTGGCTGCTATGGGCATTCTAGTCGGGCACCCTGGGGCCATTCAAGGACACTTTGGGGATTTGCTCCTAGGCCACGGAACCTAAACCGGCAAGTGGGCTTGGATTTCGTCGGCTCCCATAGGTACAGATGGCCATTGTGGCCACCTGTCCACGGTGGCCACACATGCTCAGGGGCCTCCGGACGAAAAATGGCCCCCTTGAGCAAAGATGGAATGGCCCTCACTGAGAAAAACCCTAGCTCTGGAGATGGCTCATTGGCACTGCTTCTGGATCTTCGAGGCATGCTGTGCGGGTCCCCTAGCTAAAACTCGGCATCCCCGGATCCTCCAAAATTGACGGATTCGTGAACGGAGTCATGGTTTCACTGCTACGGGGTTTCTAGTCGGGCACCACGAGGCCATTCAGGGACACTTTGGGGATTTGCTCCAAGGCCACGGAACCCAAACCGGCAAGCGGACTTGGATTCCGTTGGCTCCCACAGGTTCACGTGGTCATTGTGGACCTATCCACGGTGGCCATGCATGCCCGGGGGCCTCCAGACGAGAAATGGCCCCCTTGAGCAAATTTGGAATGGCCCTCATTGAGAAAAACCCTAGCTCCGAAGATGGCCCATTGGCACCGCTTCCGGGTCTTTGAGGCACGCTGTGGGGGGATCCCCTAACTGAAACCAGACGTCCCGGACCCACCGGAATCATCAGATTCGTGAACGAAGCCACGGTTTAGCTGCTACGGGCATTCTAGTCGAGCACTACGGGGCGATTCAGGAACACTTTGGGGATTTGCTCCGAGGCCACGGAACCCAAACCGGCAAGCAGACTTGGATTCCGTCGACTCCCACAGGTCCACGTGGCCATTGTGCACCTATCCATGGTCGCCAAGCATGCTCGGAAGCCTCCGGATGATGATGAAGAAGACGATGATGATGATGATGGAGATGTTGATGAGGAGCCTAGAGGTTACAAAGATGGTGAAGATGGTGATGATGATGAAGATGTTGATGATGATGGTGATGGTGATGAAGATGATGATGATGCAGACGAAGAAGATGATGATTATGGAGATGTTGATGAGGAGCCTAGAAATGACAATGATGATGAAGATGGTGATGATGATGAAGACATTGATGATGATGGTGATGGCGATGAAGATGATGATGATGATGACGAAGAAGATGTGATGATGGAGATGTTGATAAGGAACCTAGAGATGACAATGATGATGAAGATGTTGATGATGATGATGATGGCGATGATGATGAAGACGTTGATGATGATGGTGATGGTGATGGTGAAGAAGATGGGTTAGTGCTAGGGTTTGGGTGAGGGTTAGGGTTAGAGTTATAGAAGGAAATTGAATTAGGGTTAGAGTTAGAGTTAATGATGATGATGAGGATGGTGATGATGATGAAGACGTTGATGATGATGGTGATGGCGATGAAGATGATGATGATGATGACAAAGAAGATGTGATGATGGAGATGTTGATGAGGAACCTAGAGATAACAATGATGATGAAGATGTTGATGACGATGATGATGGTGATGATGATGAAGACGTTGATGATGATGGTGATGGTGATGGTAATGGTGATGATGAAGAAGATGGTTTAATGCTAGGGTTTGGATGAGGGTTAGGGTTAGAGTTATAGAAGGAAACTGAATTAGGGTTAGAGTTAGAGTTAATGATGATGATGAATATGGTGATGTTGATGAAGACGTTGATGATGATGGTGATGGCGATGAAGATGATGATGATGATGACGAAGAAGATGAGATGATGGAGATGTTGATGAGGAACCTAGAGATGACAATGATGATGAAGATGTTCATGATGATGATGATGGTGATGATGATGAAGATGTTGATGATGATGGTGATGGTGATGGTGACGGTGATGATGAAGAAGATGGTTTAGTGCTAGGGTTTGGGTGAGGGTTAGAGTTAGAGTTATAGAAGGAAATTGAATTAGGGTTAGAGTTAGAGTTAATGATGATGATGAAGATCGTGATGATGATGAAGACATTGATGATGATGGTGATGGCAATGAAGATGATGATGATGATGACGAAGAAGATGTGATGATGGAGATGTTGATGAGGAACCTAGAGATGACAATGATGATGAAGATGTTCATGATGATGATGGTGGTGATGATGATGAAGATGTTGACGGTGATGGTGATGGTGATGATGAAGAAGATGGTTTATTGCTAGGGTTTGGGTGGGGGTTAGGGTTAGAGTTATAGAAAGAAAATGAATTAGGGTTAGAGTTAGAGTTAATGATGATGAAGAAGATGGTGATAATGATGAATACGTTGATGATGATGGTGATGGTGATGATGATGATGATGATGATGATGACGAAAAAGATGTGATGATGGAGATGTTGATGAGAAACCTAGAGATGACAATGATGATGAAGATGTTCATGATGATGATGGTGATGATGATGATGAAAACGTTGATGATGATGGTGATGGTGATGGTGATGGTGATGATGAAGAAGATGGTTTAGTGTTAGAGTTATAGAAGGAAATTGGATTAGGGTTAGAGTTAGAGTTAATGATGATGATGAAGATGGTGATGATGATGAAGACGTTGATGATGATGGTGATGGCGATGATGATGATGATGATGATGACAAAGAAGATGTGATGATGGAGATGTTGATGAGGAACCTAGAGATGACAATGATGATGAAGATGTTCATGATGATGATGGTGGTGATGATGATGAAGACGTTGATGATGATGGTGATGGTGATGGTGATGGTGATGATGAAGAAGATGGTTTAGTGCTAGGGTTTGGGTGAGGGTTAGGGTTAGAGTTATAGAAGGAAAATGAATTAGGGTTAGAGTTAGAGTTAATGATGATGATGAAGATGGTTATGATGATGAATATGTTGATGATGATAGTGATGGTGATGATGATGATGATGATGATGACGATGAAGAAGATGTGATGATGGAGATGTTGATGAGGAACCTAGAGATGACAATGATGATGGAGATGTTGATGATGATGATGATGATGATGGTGATGATGATGAAGACGTTGATGATTATAGTGATGGTGATGGTGATGGTGATGGTGATGGTGATGATGAAGAAGATGGTTTAGTGCTAGGGTTTGGGTGAGGGTTAGGGTTAGAGTTATAGAAGAAAATTGAATTAGGGTTAGAGTTAGAGTTAATGATGATGATGAAGATGCTGCTGATGATGAAGATGTTGATGATGATGGTGATGGTGATGAAGATGATGATGATGATGACGAAGAAGATGTGATGATGGAGATGTTGATGAGGAACCTAGAGATGACAATGATGATGAAGATTTTCATGATGATGATGATGATGGTGATGGTAATGAAGATGTTGATGATGATGGTGATGGTGATGGTGATGATGAAGAAGATGGTTTAGTGCTAGGGTTTGGGTGAGGATTAGGGTTATAGTTATAGAAGGAAATTGAATTAGGGTTAGAGTTAGAGTTAATGATGATGATGAAGATGGTGATGATGATGAAGATGTTGATGATGATGGTGATGGTGATGAAAATGATGATGATGATGACGAAGAAGATGTGATGATGGAGATGTTGATGAGGAACCTAGAGATGACAATGATGATGAAGATGTTCATGATGATGATGATGGTGATGATGATGAAGACGTTGATGGTGATGGTGATGGTGATGGTGATGGTGATGATGAAGAAGCTGGTTTAGTGGTAGGGTTTGTGTGAGGGTTAGGGTTAGATTTATAGAAGGAAATTTTAATTAGGGTTAGAGTTAGAGTTAATGATGATGATGAAGCCGTTGATGATGATGGTGATGGCGATGAAGATGATGATGATGATGATGACGAAGAAGATGTGATGATGGAGATGTTGATGAGGAACATAGAGATGACAATGATGATGAAGATGTTCATGATGATGATGATGGTGATGATGATGAAGACGTTGATGATGATGGTGATGGTGATGGTGATGGTGATGGTGATGGTGATGGTGATGGTGATGGTGATGATGAAGAAGATGGTTTAGTGCTAGGGTTAGGGTTAGAGTTATAGAAGGAAATTGAATTAGGGTTAGAGTTAGAGTTAATGATGATGATGAAGATGGTGATGATGATGAATATGTTGATGGTGATTGTGATGGTGATGAAGATGATGATGATGATGACGAAGAAGATGTGATGATGGAGATGTTGATGAGGAACCTAGAGATGACAATGATGATGAAGATGTTCATGATGATGATGAAGATGTTCATGATGATGATGATGGTGATGATGATGAAGACGTTGATGATGATGGTGATGGTGATAGTGATGGTTATGATGAAGAAGATGGTTTAGTGCTAGTGTTTTGGTGAGGGTTAGAGTTAGAGTTATAGAAGGAAATTGAATTAGGTCATTTGTCTAATGTACATTTTATATTAATGGTATGGCTTGGTCTAAGGTGGTGTTCTCAAATAGCTATTTAATTATGAAATATTTAACAAGAGATGAATTAAATTTAGGATAAGTGTATTGTTGAATATAGTGAGCATTGAGCATGGGGAACCAAGTCTATGAATATGTGTATTGTTAAATATAATTTTGTTGGTTGAATCCAATAACCAACATAACCAACATAATATAAGAGTTTTTTGGGTTGGGGATATACCTCAAGGTACCCAAAGCATGAAAAAAGTTTGGGTGGGAACAAAACCAAGAGAACAAAAAGTGTTGAAGAGGACATGTGAGGTGGGAGGTCGGCCTCCAAAAAATCAAGCATTGACATGAGTGAGGTAGGTATAAAGCAACTTCTCTCATACCAAATGAGAGAAGTGATAGGTAGGTCTCTAGGTCTCTAAATTAGCTTCTCTCATACCAAATGAGGTAGGTCTAAAGAAACTTCTTTTGTGGAGTGGTGTTTCATTTTGAAGTTCCCTTGGTCATTGTGTTCTAGTTGCATTGTTGGTTTTGGCTATTTGTTCCCAATGTTAGGAGTTTTTCTTTGTTTTTATTTAACTTGTGTGTAGAGCTCTAGGCATTCATCCAAAATTTTCCCAATCTATCTATCCAAGTGTCATTATCCAAGATATATCTACATATTCATACACATAAATGGAAAGTGAGAAAGGGGAGAATGTAACTTTAGAGCCATCAATAATTAGCCTTTTATTAATCCCTAACAAATATTTATTTTTACAATGTATACCTCCAGTCAACTCTTTATCCTAGTTGACTAGTTGAATAAAGCTCCTACAACAATGCTAATAGAGGATTTTCAACGCAAGGGATGGGTGCCTCAACCCCCAGACATGCCCTTCAAAGGAATTTTTTATCTTTGAGTGTGATATGGATGCCAACATGAGGTTTTGACTACTAAGGATGGATGTTGGCATATTGACCATGGTTGAGGTGATGACATTGAGGTTCATATGAATCCAATGAATTTTCCATGGATCATGGGGTAAAATGATGTCTTGAACCATTGAGTTGACTATGTTCAATATGTGTCTTAACGTCAAAAAATCAAAGATACTTAAATTACAAAGAGTGATTATCAATATTACCAAAACATTGAAGACATTATCTTTACTAAGGGTCTATGTCAACTTTGCAAGTAGTAGTTCAACACATTAACCATGCTTTCATTAAAGGCGCATACTAACACACAAAGAACGATCCATATGTAACTACATTAACAATTCTCATTTATTGCTCAATCCAATTGCACCTATGCACACCCCTCATGTTTGAACTAATTCAAGTGATATGGTTAACCCTTCCATCCAAGCACACATATGGACTTCTCATATATCTAGGTTAATTTGATATAATATGCGATGCAATGCTTGTTACAATTGACTATTATAACCATTACAAAGTTAAGTATGGAAGTAGTCACCGTCTCCTATTTAATTTTTTGTAGCCCTAAAGTCACAACACTTTGTAATGTAAATATCACTCCTTAGTTTGCTTGGTTAGGTATGTTGTTGTTGAAAGGAAAAGATGCAAGACCCATTAAAATACAAGGGACTCATATTGAGGTCACTTGGTGTCTAGAAATAACATCTATATGTATGTGAAAACTTTTCCATGACATTGTTATTGAAGACAAAATCATGTATGCAAAAATGTAATCAAAGACAAAGTCATATAGACAAGTGCAGATCCATCTATTAATATGCAAAAATCATCCAATCATGTACATTTTTTGGAAAAATGGAACATTGTTCCCAACGTCTATATAATGGCAACTCGTGCCCTATACAAAATATGGCCCATGGTGCCCTATACAAAATATGGCAACTCGTGCCCAAAATGCCACATCGTGGCTAGTGTACATAGGAGGGTCTCTCAATCCCCCTACCCACCCTCAGAGCTCCCAGGTGCATCTGCAAAATCGATCTTCCTCTTCTTTGTGCTAGAGGAAGTAGGGTCCTTTAAGCGTCTTGGACCACATCCCCCTAAGACCTGAAACGACAACAATAATATGTCAACTTTTCCTGGAAATTATACAAGTATAAAACATAATTTAAAAATAAAAATAGTTTTCAAATCTTAGATAACTCACTGCATGCGAGACTGTAAGTCGTGAGGGGGTCTCCTTCCTCCGTGCTCCTAGTCTCTCAGCAATGCGACCCTACAACATTTAGAACAATTAGATAAATGATGAAATTAGATGCATATAGTAATTTTCATTAAAATTCAACGAGATTTTCATAAACTAGTCAATCTCACTGTGAACACAACAGGCTGGTCTTCAAGACTGACGGATGGAACAGTCGGCTGATAAACCTGCTCCGCAGCTGGGGTGGACGATAAAGGGGAGTATGTAGCCACATCGATGGTGGCTACACCACTGGGGGGAACAGTGGAAGAAGGGGGGGTGGTAGAAGGAGGCATGGACTGGGGTGGGCGAAGTGGAGGTGCACGTCTAGGGCTATAAACCCCAACTAGCTATAGTATGGATCGGGGCACCCTGGAAGGGGAAGTGAGTGTGGTGGGGGAATGTGGGAGGAGTGAGGTCTGTGTTGCGGTGGAGGGATGGGTGACTGTGGATGGGTGGTGTGCTGTGGTTGGATGGGGGAGGGTGGGGACATGGGAAACTGATATGGAGGTGGAGTTGAATTTGAAACATAAGGGGGAGCTGGATGGAACTGTGGTGCTATATAGGAGGGGGGGGCTGGATGTAATGGGGTGGGGAGGGATGCATGGAATGGGGGATGTATTCCAGGGGATACAACTTTCCTATAAGGTGGCCGAAAGTCCGAGGAGGGAGAAATAACGGCACTGCCAGGCCGAGGTACTTGCACATGCATACAAATTTATAACATCATAGTTTAATATAGAAAAATATAAATATACACGGACAAGTCATCATATTTGAAATTAAATTTATGCTTTAATACACACGATACATGCACACGTGGAGATCTGCTAATCCCCGGTGGTGATGGCTGGTCGCTAGAGCCTGCGGACACCTGTGCGAACACTACAATTTTTAGACTGAATTTATAAAAACAATATTAACAATATTAAACACAATGCAAATGAGAATGACAACGATGGTACTTAAAAAATGACTGCAATTAATTTATATTCAAGTTAGATGATAGTGGTTTGATGGGCTTTGGATATTATATAACGTTTTTATTGTATTGGTCCAGTCCATTTGTTCAATACTTGGTAAAGAACATGGTTGTGGGGATCGTGTCCTTTGACCCACAATGGATTGGGCCCTGTTGATGCCTCAGTTGTGCAGGTTAGATGCAAAAGGTGATGGAATGTTCCAAGCCACTCAACAAAGGAAGAAAACCCAAGTTGAAAGGCTTCAAAAGACCTTGCGCAAGGGCAGTTCTATCCCCAACCTGTTTGGTATGGTGATCCCCCACGGATATTCGGCCTCCGCTGGCACTCTATGAGTCGGTGGTTTGATCTATTAGATCAGTTTTTCAGTCAAGGAAAACCAAGTTGTGGATATGGTGATGCTAAGCTAACCTAACCTATTTCAGAAGAGGGAAACTAATCTGAGTTAGTCCTATTCTAAAATGAAAGCTTGTTTATGTGCAGATTAACCTTGAGGTATGATGAATAAGTAAATTACAACCTTTCACATAAATGCTTTTAGTTGTTTCACTTATTAAATTAAATCACAATCCATTAATGAAAATTAAAAGACAATAACTCAAGTACTTAAGCCTGTTCAATATAAATCTGTAATCACTTTGCTAATTGAAAAATTAACAATGATTATATAAATTTATATGCACCGAATCATTTGCAGAAATAAAACATGAAAGTACTTGTATTGAAAAAACTCACTGAAGTACTTTGAAACATAAACCATTCATATAGAGAAATCAATACAACAGATTCATACGTTAACAAATGATTAGAAAAAGATCAAATACATAACAGATGACAATTTGAAGCATAAATCAGAAATTCTCAAAGAAATTTGAGGAATAACAGAGGATAGATTAAAGGATCACTTTACAGTATGAAGAGGTCTTGTACAGAAATTACAAAAAGCTCTGCTTAACAGAGTATCTCCAGTCCAGTCTTCTGCTGACTTACAACTCCAAAATTACCAACCCCTCACTACGAGAGGTCCTCCTTCTTAAATAGGAAATTACAGCAGAATAGAAAAATAAAGATTCCCCAAAAATAGGGATTACAAAATCAGATCAAACTATAGATCCAATAAATCCTGCCATTTCTCATATATGTCTAACAACTCATCTATATTTGAGAAAATGGCAGATTCTAAAGCTAGCTGAACATTGCACACATTATTCTCCATGTCATGCTTCGCCAGTTTGTGCCAAGTGCGAAGATACATATAAATCTTGCCTTCCATGACGACCAGTTCTCTAACCAAGTGATCCACATCTTTGATGTTGACTTGTTCAAGATCCCAAATTCTCTGTGCAAACTCCTCACACCTGCTCTCAAACTCTTCGAGTTTGCATTTTGGCAGAAAAGCTTCTAGGATAGGGGTCATTAATGGTAATCCTAGAGTATGCATAATGTTGTCAACTGCATACCATCACCTAGTGCTGATATCTTTAGATTTATTAATGGTCTCTTCAGCTGTTTCGTTATAATCGAGTCAAGTATTTAGAGAACCTTTGATCTTCTTAATATGGAAACTGCTGAGGATTGGGATATCTTTTGGCGCATTCTTAATATGCCCCTGCCATTCAATGATTTCCTCCTGAGCCTTAAAAGCTTGAAGTCTCTTCTCCTTTTGTTTTTCAAGTGTGGAGGACATCTTGGAAAAATCAATGAAATTTTCCCTGATTTCATCCAAAGCAATGTAAACCTTCTCCAACAGTTTATGATGATCCTGATTTACCTTGAGTTCCAGATTCTTAAAATCATGGGGCATAAACTTGACAAAACTTGAGGAGGTTGCACTTGCAGTTGTATCCTCAACCTTCTTTTCCAGGGAAGCTATTTTTTCAACGTTAATGGAATGCCGAGATTGTGAGACACTGAGTTCAGTGAGAAGAGTGGCATTCTTTTGCTCTAGGTCTTGCAACTCACTTGCCCAAGTTTTCCTGAGGTCAGCCACATCAATAAAATGTTATTTTTTAGCTTCAACCAATTCCTCTTTCAGCTTTTTGATCTCTTCATCCCTGAGGTCAACTTCCTTATCCAAACCCTGGACCGAATCCCAATTAGTACTGGCAAAGGCTCCTAAGGTTGTTGTTGCTTCAATTGCTTCAATTCTTGGATTATTAGTCCTGGGAGCCCATATTACTTGAACTGGTTCAGGTGCTTCCAAACCACCTTGACCTTGATCCCTTTTCCTGGTCCTTTTCATCGCTGCCTTATCATCCTTGCTATAGAAGTAATTCCCAAGGGGAACTACATCTTCATCTGTGTATTCAACCATTGACTGTGTGGAAGTAGAAGTGACACTAACTATTGAGATTAGTGAAGGTGTTTGGGTAATAACAGGGGTAGGAATAGGTATGGTGACTTGAGTAGTAACTAAAGATGTAGTGATAGCTTGAGGAACTAACAAAACTGGGTCTGGGGAAGGAATTTAAACAAAGGCTTCAGATAATGGAATCTGAGTGTCATCATTAGCTTCTGGGAGTAGAAGTTGACTATGAACTTTAATGGGTGAAGATAGTGAGGAAATCTTAGAAGATACATCAGTAATGGCTATTGATAAATTAACTATGGCTGACTGTAGAGGGGCAGCCAAAGGCTGGACTTCTGCAACAATAGACAATGGAATTGATAAAGCGACTGAGTGTTCGGGAAATAGAATAGTAGTGTCATTGAGGGTGTTGAACAAGTGTGATAAGGAAAATGGAAGTGTTCTCCCTAAAGGCACAGTAGAGGCTGGTTGGACAGATGGAAGCATAAATGTTGATGATGCAATGCCAGGAGCAGCATTAAATTATAACACTGATTGCTTAGGAAAGGACTGATCCATATCAATACCATCCAACAATTCAGTGACAGTCTTAGGGTCTTTATTGACTTCTTCTATTACTGGTACTGGAGGAGGTGGGACCACTTCTTCATCACAGTCTATTATGTCAACCATAGGAACCTGTGACGAAGAAGGAAGAACTTTCTACCTCTTAGCAGGGCTAGCCTGAGTTATGACCAGATCATCATCTTCTTGAGTTTCTTCAGTAGAGATTTGAACATTTGATGCAATTGGTAGTTGAATGTTGACTACAAGCTTTGGAGGTTGCAGCAATTGAGTCTTTAACATCGATGTCAATTGTACCATCTGCGGCTTGGATTCACGAGCTGACTGTAGCATCACTTTAGCTTCTTCACTAGCTTTCTCTTGAGAGGGTTCCCCTATAGGAGCTTTACCTTTTTTCCCATCAAGGAATGTAATCATGAGAGGATCATTGGCCTTCTGAGCCTCTTTCTCTTATAAGTCCCTTTTTGCTTGTTCAATGAGATTGAGATGAATGGCCCTACAACTCAGAACTCTAACCTTAAGTTCATTCTGGTCTTTTCAAATGTCCTGCTGTTCTTGTAAGTCTTTTGCCTTAGCTAGAACCTGTGACAATGTGTCCACTCGTTGGTATATGAAGTCATCTGAAACTAACTCATGTGCATAATCTATTTTCATGTGTATTTGTTTGAGGTGTGCATCCAGGAACTTCTTGGAGTCATGTTTCCTTTTCGTGGCAGTACCTAGTTTCAAAGCAGCTATCTGGTCACCAAGAACTACAACCCAAATTGAAATTGGGATAACCAACTGACCAAGATTGAGAGAAAACTTAGGCCAACCTTTCTTCCTGGGACCTGTGAGTTTCTTATACATGCCATCAGTGACAGTTTGAAAGGAAACCTACTGTATTACCATCCTATCCGGGACAATCCTGGGAATTAGGTGCACTGTGTCACTTCCCCAAATCCTGATGTATGAAAAATACTCACCTACATACCAATCACCCATGGTGTTGATGAAAGTCTTAGCATCTTCTGAGAATGCAGGTGGTTGTTGCCTGAAGATCTTGAAATAGATGGTACCCATGAAGTGGTCACAAATGTCATATAACAAGGGTGGAAAATTCTCTTCCCACAGTGCCGAATGATAAATGCGTAAAGGAGGGTCTGAAGGGGTCCAATTCCAACCCAAGTTAGGGTACTGGAACTCTGAGCAAAAAACATCAAGGACATATGCAGATAGGAAAAAGGGTGGTTTCTTATGAGCTAGAGCCTTTTGATATTCATGAATGGCATTCTTTAATTCAGCCGACAAGATAAAGGACCATGGGAAAGACTCACCTATGACTGGAACATGATGTGCTATAGGTGCCCATTCTCCTTTGAAAAGAGAACAATTCGGTAGACCAAAAAGCCTGCAGAGCATGGCTGCCAGTAAAGAGTAGGGTTCCTTAAACCAGACGATGGGATAAAGGTTATCATCCTTAGGCACAAAGGTGTTAGGCTTAAGCATCCATGGCCTAATCATCTCGTTAAAATTGAACCGGGTTTTGGACGACTGTATAAAATCGGGGGAGAGGGTCTACACATGAGGTTTCAGAGAAAAAGCTCGAACAAAAGCCTCCGAGAGAAAATGTGTTAATTGGAACCCCGTGCTATCATTAAAATAATGGTCTTTAACATTGGCATTCTCAATTATCCATTTTACAGCATCCGTGTAAGGCAGGATAGCGGGGCGCGCAACAATAGCATGAATTTGGGAAGCCCTAATTCTCTCATACACTGGTCTATCATTCTCAATATGAGAAAGGTCGTCATTATAAAAAATGGCCTATATTTTCGACCAATCCATCTAGTATGTCTCAATGACTCGCTCACTAGTGTCAGAGAGCAAACCAAAATTAGGGTCTTTGATCAGGGGATCTCTGAGTGGTGTTTTGGAACGTGTACTTCTCGACATGGAAAAAGAACTTGCGATTTTTGATCAATAAGAAAATTAAAATCAAAATCAATCCAAAAATAGCGAAATTGCAGACTGGTAGTGTAAGGATGACAGTAAGCTTACCCAAAATAGCAAACAAACGGAAAAAACAGCACTTGAAACACAATCCACGGTAAAAACAACAATGCGACAAAGTAATTCTTCAAAAGTAAAATGGTAAAAATAAAATAGGAAAAACCCTATTTATTGAATTCACCGGATTAAATATAACTGTGCGATCAGAACAAATGAACGGTTGAGATTAACCGAAGCGGGATGCGAGGTCGCACTAAAGTTTTATTCAGAAAATTTATTAAGGGATCCCGGAAGCCGCAACCCAACAATTGTGGGTTTAAGGTTTCAGGAATAATCACAATCGAAAAATGAGAAACGTGTTCCCGAAAGTCGCAACCCGACAGTTGCGGGTTGCGGGTTTCGGGAATGACACACTCGTAAACCGAAAACAACTTCCCGAAAGCTGCAACCTGACAGTTGTGGGTTGCGGGTTTCGGGAACGTGCAACAAAATAAATAAAAAGACAAAGCCCGAAAGCCGAAAGCCGCAATTGCAGGTTTTCGGGTTTCGGGTTTCGGGACGATATTTTCCCAAGATTATTACAAGGCGAACCCGCAACCTGCAACCGTTGGGTTGTGGGTTTCGGGTTGGCCAAATTCCAAAACCGCAAAACAAACACCCCGCAACCCGAAATTGTTGGGTTGCGGGTTTCGGGTCTCCTAACTGTCGGGTTTTGGATTGATTGAAGAAAAGGGTAAAATACTCAAAATATGAGGATTTTGACCAACCAGATAGTTAGAGATCATCTAGAAAGAGGGAAACACGCAAGACAAAACTACGGGTGAGGGATCTAAACAAGTGAAAACCCAAATTCTCATATTTACAGAGTACACTCACCAAAATACCTTTGTGTTTATTCGAAAATGGGGTTCTCGTGCTTCGGCTAAGCATGGGATCTGTTGTGGCCACAACAAATGGAGACTGGCTGGGAAGAACCAGTTATCTCTGCAATGAAATTCAGCTTAAATGAAACATGTTAGCCACATCTCTTTTTTCAACCTGAATTTTCCAAGAATTGATCACAAGAGAGACAGTTAACGAGCATGGAACATGAAATTAATAAATCCCCATATGTGATGTTAAAAATATCGCAAATCTGATAAGGGGGTTGAAGAAAAAACTGAGATCCTTCACCTTCATGTAATCATGGAAAGGCGGCTTATGTTGAACCTAGGCATATACTTGAAAATGCTCCTGGATATCCTAATTACACATCACCTTGATTTATTGAGATTTTATTTACATGCAACAATTCATGAGGTTCTCTTTCTTTTTCTTTCCTTTTTTTTTTAACATAAGAGACTATGTATATAAGACCATTGCCCTGACTTGGTGCTCAGATATAAGCAGTTCCATTCACAAGCACAATTCAGAAACTGATCAAGCCAACTCAATAAAGAGACTCCTTGTCTTCCAGTTGCAATACTGAAAGCAACTATCATGGCTTGGTGACCATATTGTGATAGCTTCAGTCCAAATTAAACCCATGATCATGGTAGGGATGGCTTTCAATAAGACCCCCCTATCCCTATATGCATGAGAATCTTTAAAAAGGAGCAAACCAAATTTATTAGGTTGAAAATTACAAGGCACTACCATGGCTTGGTGACCATATATTAGTAGTGTTACTCACCAATGCTTTGTTGATCATGAATGGACCGACCTGTGATAGGATCTTCCAACTCCCAATAGGATTGACAGTCATCTCCCAAGTGTGGTGGCTTGATGTGAAGATCTCATTCCATAAAGCACCTATGAACCTAATGGGTTGGCTTGAAACAAGACCCCCCACCTTGTAATTTCTATTTATTAAGAGATTTATTACCAAGGTGATAGTTAAAGGATCCAGAGCAAAACAAGCTAGGCAGGTTATTATGATATGCGGCTTGAACCATGAAACATGAGAGAATGGAGACTCAGCTATTTTCCAGACCCCAATTAAACAAATAAGACATGTGTAAGATAATGACCATTGTGGAGAGATACCGATTTAGGGTCCTACAATCATTAGTTGTATGCCTTTTGTTGAACAACCTCTGATATAGGACAAAATTATGGTTGGCAGATAGTTCTAAAACCCAAGCTGAAATCATCACTAAGAGAGAAACTGATCAATAAGTATTACCAAATGTGTGGAGTTTAAAACAAACAAATGAAAACAAAGCAAACAATCCAATCAAGAAAAGAAATAGCATAACAAACCTATGTACAATTACATCAACCTGATCAAACAAAATACTTTTTGAGGAGTGAAACATTCACTGGGTAAGTGTCCACAACTCCTTCCAGTTTCTATAATCGAACTGAACCAGGACCCATCTTTTCTGTAACAATGAAAGGTCTCAGCCAGAGGTGTTGAAACTTGGTATACTAGTTCTTATCTTTGTGTTGTTTGTCCCATCTTAAAACCAGGTCTCCAATGGAAAATTCTCTGTCAGATGAATATTTTTCATCAAACCATCTGTTGATGATGATATAACTTGTTTCTAGCCACTTCTCTATCTTCCTCCTATTTAAGTAGAGTGTCAATTCTCTGCTAGAGGGGAGAAGAATCATCTTCTTGGACAAACTGGGATAACTGTAGTGAAGGGATGGTAAGATTAGTAGGAAGAATGGCCTCTTTTCCATACACTAGACAGTAAGGAGAATTTCCGATTGTTTCCTTTGGAGTAATCCGATCTGCCCAAAGAGCATTATTGAGCTGTGTATGCCAATCTCCATGGTGAGAGGCCACAGTCTTCTTCAGAATGTTGATCAAATTTTTGTTCAAAGACTCAACCAACCCATTACACTTTGGGTAGTAATTGGCATAAAATTTGAGTTTCATCCCCTTTTCAAAATCATATTCAGTTATGTCAATCGAAGAAAAATAGGATGCATTATCAAAAACTAAGAGTTCTGGAGTACCAAATCGTGAGAGTATCTGACTGTCTAGAAAAGAAATGACTTGGCCGGCATTACATTGCTTAAGTGGGACTGCCTCCACCCATCTGGTGAAGTAGTCAGTTGCTGTGAGAATGTATTTGTGTTGGAGGGATGAGGTAGGATTTATGGGCCCAACAAAATCCAACCCCCATTGCTGAAAGGGAAACTGAACAGTGACTGGTTGCAAAGGGAAAGCAGGTTTCTTGAACTTCCCTATGCATTTATGGCATGGTTCACACCTCCTTACATAGGCATAAGCATCTTTAAAAAACGTAGGCCAGTAATACCCAGCTCTGAGAATCTTATGAGCTGTTGTCTCGCCTGAAAAATGACCTTCAGCTAGTCTTGCATGAAATTGGAATAAGATGTCATCAATTTCATGTTTTTCTAAACACCTAATAAAAACCCCATCATAGTTTTTCCTAAATAGAACTTCATTAATAAACTGATAAGGGGCAGCCTTTAATCTCAAGGCTCTTCGTTTCTTAAAGTCCAAGGTTTTAGGGGCAAATCCATTATTCAATAAAAAATTGATATGATCAAACCATTATGATGTCGAGGTATCAATAGTATTGACAGAAGCTGTAGTAATATATTCTTCCTGTTCCCATTCAATTTGTTGCTGCAGGGGATCATTAGACCGAGCAGCAAGAAGGCAAAGGCCTTGTCCTTTGACAATTTTGGATGGCCTTATTTCTAAATCATACTCTTGCAAAGCAGTCATCTAATGGGCCCTTTTTTCGCCCAACTCCTTCTGGATCAGCACATTTCTAATAGCAGAATACGGGACAATGACCTTTGTTCAAGATTTTAACAAATAAGGCCCGTAATGCTTGACATACTTGTAAACTGCGTAGGCTTGTTTGTCAATTTGTGAATAATTGAGCTCTACACCCTTGAAGGTTGAACTCATGAAAGAGATTGGGATCTCTGTATCACTGTCCTGTTTCTGTGTCAAAACAGTTGCATAGGAAAAATCAGTGGTGAAAGTATAGAGAATAAAATATTTATCAAAATCCGAGGACATGAGGGCAGGAGCTTCAGCAATAGCCTTACGAATTTTTACGAATGCATCTTTTTGTTCTTGTGACCAGGTGAACTGTACATCTTTCTTAACTAAATGTTGTAAATGTTTAACTATCTGAGTGAAATTAGGTACAAACCTGCGTACAAAGTTGATCTTACCCAAGAAGGATTGCATTGCTTTACACGAACCCGGTAAGCCGATTTTTGCAATCACGTTTGTGCGTTCGGGGTCGATGATCATACCTTCTTTCGAAACGATGAAGCCCAACAGCTTCCCTTCTGTAACTACAAAAATGGATTTCTTTGGGTTCAAGGAAATGCCAAATTTCCTGCAACGTTCGAAGACCTGCTTAAGAGCAAATAGGTGTTCATGTCGCTTTTTTGAAAATATGGTAATATCATCTAAATAAACCACGACAGAATCATGCATTAAACCTCGGAAAGCTATAGCCATAGCTCTCTGAAATGGGGCTCCTACATTAATTAAACCAAAAGGCATTCGCCTATAGGCGAAGGTGCCCCAAGGGGTTCTGAAAGTTGTCTTTAATTGGTCATCTGGGGCAACCATAACCTGGTTGTATCCTAAAAATCCATCTAGGAGAGAAAACATTTCTGACCTTGCTACCTTTTGGAGAATATGTTCCATGGGTGGAGCAAGGTAGTTATCTTTTTCTGATGCCCAATTCAAATTCCTGAAATCGACACACAATCGGATTTCACCACTTTTCTTGCGTACAGGCACCAAATTGGCTATCCACTGTGTATGCCTCACCGGAAATATAATTCGGGTTGTGAGTAGCTTTTCCAGTTCTTTTTTCACAAAAGGCTCTAAACTGGGATGCATTTTCCCCAGTTTCTGTTGATATGGTTTACCTTCCGGCTTCATAGGTATATTATGGTAGATGACGCTAGTGTCAAACATTTTCAATTCATCATAGGTCCAGGAAAAGACATCTTTATATTCTTTACACAATTTAATGATAGCTCGCCTTTCTTCTGGGGTGCAATCAATTCCTAAATTGATAAAACAGGGTTCTTGCTCGGTCCCTAAATTGACTTGCTCGTAATTAAGTGAAGAGCTCTATGTTTTACAATTGGTTTTGTGTCTGAATTTGTCTCGCAAATCATAGAAGTTCTCCATATTGATCACAGACTTTAGGGTAACATTCGAGGAATCGGAGAGAGACTTTTCATGTTCATCCTCATCTATAGCCATATCCTGAAAAGTGTCCTGGTTTGTCAAAAAATCAAGTATCTATTGATCATCATCGAATACCTTCTAGATTGTCACATTATATGGTATGGAAGGCCTATACATCAGTTCTATTGAGAATGTTTGAGGAGATAGGTCCTCTGGTGGAATCAATCTGGAAGCTGTATTTGCCAACAAGTCAGCATCGAAGTTCTGAGACCTAGGGACTGAATTAATATTGAATGCAATAAAGGAGCTGGTAAGATCTCTTACCAATTTCTGATAATTCAACAGGCGGGGGGACAAGCAGTGTATCTTATTCCTCACCTATTTCACAATAATTTATGAATCTCCAAAGCAATGGATGACCTGTACTTTCAATTCAATAGCCTTTTTCAATCCCTGTATCAGGGCCTCATACTCAGCCATATTGTTAGTACACTCAAACTCTAATCTGCATGCAATCATAGTTTTTGTCCCTTTTGGATCTATGAGAACACATCCTACACCAGCTCCATCCTTAGATTTAGAGCCATCAAAAAACAATGTCCAAGCAATGGGATCTAATCTAAAATTTGTACGTACATTGAAAACATTATGTACAATGTCTCCTGAGAATGGCACAGAAGTGAGATGAGTTACCTGAGATTCATTCTCTGCATTCTCCTGTGGTGAAACATTAGCTGATAAATTCCCGAAAAAGGTATCAAAGGTAAAGTGTTCGATGTGCATGTTAAAATAACCCACAGGCTCACTTGAGTCATTCAAGTATGTGACTGTCTATTTCATGAAAGGCTCCCTACTTATCTTAATCTTGTTTGGCTGACCATTGTAGGGTAACCACAAATGGGACCAATCAATAGCAAAATAACCTTTTAGCTTTTCTGACCAGTCTCTACTAAGCCACATACCATATGCTTCTGGGATATCAGCAATGACTATATCAATTGTTTGATGGATTCGAGGATCAACTGATAATGTAATTAAAACGTTTCGGAGCCTTCCCACTACTCTGACTTTTGATCTGTCGAGTTGTACTATCTGAGTGGGACAGGGTTCCCATGTGGCATTCAACTTTCTGCAGACTAAAAGAGGCATCACATTTGATGAGGCACCAGAGTCTATCATACAGTTATGTATGTTTCGGTTGAAAATCTCAAAGGTAAGCAAAAAAGGAGGTGTCCTTCTGCTACTAGAATTTTGATCATCTCGTTTAGTGAAAGAGTCAAGGTTATTATTCTGCAATTCTCTTGGCTGTTTGACCACCATGATTTTGGGTAAAGTATTTCTCACGAGGGGATTTCCAATAATTCAAACAAAGAGATGTTTTCCTTCACTCTTTTATGATCTTCAACTTAATTGTACTCCATCTTAGGGATGATTGTATCCTCATGAGGGACAGTCTTGCTTTTATTAGGAACTAGTGTGGAGGATGAAGGTTCTTGAGGGGGTTGAGGTTTAGACCTTGTGTTATAATGATACTGGACATTAAACACAGTCTCAGATTCTTCTTCTTCTTCACACATATGAAGCTCTGAAAAGTGACTTACAGTGTTGAATCTCAGGGGTAATTTTAAGGACCCATGCTTATTTAAAAGTTTATAAACCTTAGCGAATCTTACCAATTCTTAAAATGTCAATTATAAAATATTTAGCGATATTTTTCAAAAATTATTTCAATTTCTAAGGATCTTATGTAGTCTATATAATAATTTGGCGATTTTTAGAGTGAAAAAAGTTTACCCCATCAAAATTGGGCGAAATGGGGCTTTAAAAAATGCAAATTGACAAATATTTATTTGGAAAAAAACATGGAAAAATAGCCCATGGGCTAAATTTCGCCCCTAAAATTATCCTTGGTGTTGATTTGTGGATCCTCATGCTCATCTTCTTCTTCCTCAGGTAATTTTGGGTCTGGAGCAGTTTGATCATTGGGAACTTCAGGGGTGTTTTGAGATTCTATTGCTAAGGCTCTAAAAATAGAATAAATTTCTTCATTCGTGAGGCCTTCTGTTGGATTAGGAGGTGGTGGATTCAGTGGAGGTTGATAAGGTCTCCTAAAAGGTGGCCTCATAAAACCTCTATTCTGGTTTTGATTTTCATTTTTAGTTCTTTTCAAATCCACCATCTCATTTGACATTTTCTGGATGAGTTTTTTCATGTCAATTATGCCAAAAGGATCCTTGTTTTGCGCAGTGGGTTTACGGACACTGTCATTCCTTTTCCTGGAAATTGAAGGCTATTCTTCTGAGATTTCCGGACTATCCTTGAGACAAAAAATGTCCTTCTCAACTTGTATTGCTTCAGCAAACACTTCCAACAAAGTTCCCTTTTGTGCTCGTTTCACCCACATTGAAATCGAAGCAGGTAGGCCTTTTTCATAGTAGGCTATCAACAATTCGTCAGCAGGAAGAAGGATTATAAGAATTCTATTCTTTATGCATGAGAACCTTTGGTTGAAATCTTTAACCCTTTCTTTCCCTTTGATTTTCATGGAGGATAATTCCAAAACAAGATCTTGTGGTGTTTTGTCATCTCCAAACTTTTGGATAAATAATTTCTCAAACTCATCCCAAGAAACAATAAACCTTGGTGGCAAGGCAAAATACCATGCAGCTGTCTTTCCTTCAAAAATATAAGGAAAGAGTCTGCAGACCACATCCTCATGAATGACACTTCTAAGCCTAATAGCCTGCATGAAGGTTTTAACATGATCTAGTGCAGGTGATTTGTCATCTGGGTTAAACTTGGGTAACCACTTCTCAGGGTTTTTGGGTAGTCTATGTTGGTCTCCAAGTACCCATACTGCATCTTGGTCAAGCCATGGTCTGTTTTGGCCTTCTGCAGCCATCGGTGGTTCTTCTTCTTCTTCTTCTGATGAAGAGCTTGAAGAATGTTCATTGTCTGAAGAAGAGGATGAGGATGAAGGAGGAGATGGTGGTGGTCCACTAGTTCCAAATTTTGGATGGTCTTGTGTTTCCTGAAAAAAGTTGACTAAGGTTGGATTCAGGGGAACCTGATTGACCAACCAGTTCTTGATTTTCAGGTTGTGGATTAACTGTTTGCTGATGTTCAATATTTTGATTAGTAGTCTGTTGGATGATTTGATCACTGATCTATGAAACTGTGTCTTGCTGAGGTTCTTGATTATTGGCCTGCAGAAAATTTTCTAAATTGATCATTGCAAAACCCCGTCCTCGTTGATTAGCACGTCTTTGTTCTACCCTAGTGACCCTATTGGATGATGTTTTCAATATCTGCTCTAGTGAGAGGGATACTCTGGTAGGTGATACAATAAAGATATTCCCTCTGTTTTCCTGTTGTGTTGTAGATACAACAGGTACGACAATTTGTTGAGCAGGTGTGGCAGGGACAACCGTGGGTTGTGACTCTATTGGTTGTTCAGATGTTGAAGCCCTTGATTGGCTTCGAGTTTGAACCATTGAAGCACTTGCTGGAGGAGGTTTCTTAGTGGATTGTTTAGGCATGTTGCACTATTGGCCCTCCTTCTAGCGCCATTTGTTGATGCCTCGGTTGTGTAGGTTAGATGCAAAAGGTGTTGGAATGTTCCAAGACACTCAACAGAGAAAGAAAACCCAAGTTGAAAGGCTTTGAAAGACCCTGCGCAAGGGCAATTATATCCCCAACCTGTTTGGTATGGTAATCCCCCATGGATATTCGGCCTCCGCTGGCACTCTATGAGTCGGTGGTTTGATCTATTAGATCAGTTTCCAGTTAAGGAAAACCAAGGTGTTGATATGGTGATGCTAAGCTAACCTAACATATTTCAGAAGAGGGAAACTAATCTGAGTTATTCCTATTCTAAAATGAAAGCTTGTTTATGTGCAGATTAACCTTGAGGTATGATGAATAAGTAAATTACAACCTTTCACATAAATGCTTTTAGTTGTTTCACTTATTAACTTAAATCACAATCCATTAATGAAAATTAAAAGACAATAATTCAAGTACTTAAGCCTGCTCAAGATAAATCTGTAATCACTTTGCTAATTGAAAAATTAACAATGATTATATAAATTTATATGCACCGAATCATGTGCAGAAATAAAACATGAAAGTACTTGTATTGAAAAAACTCAATGAAGTACTTTGAAACATAAACCAATCATATAGAGAAATCAATACAACAGATTCATACGTTAACAAATGATTAGCAAAAGATCAGATACATAACAGATGACAATTTGAAGCATAAATCAGAAATTCTCAAAGAAACTTGAGGAATAACAGAAGATAGATTAAAGGATAAATTTACTGTATGAAGAGGTCTTGTACAAAAATTACAAAAAGCTCTACTTAACAGAGTATCTCTAGTCTAGTCTTTTGTTGACTTACAACTCCAAAATTACCAACCCATCACTACGAGAGGTCCTCCTTCTTAAATAGGAAATTACAGCAGAATAGAAAAATAAAGATTCCCCAAAAATAGGGATTACAAAATCAGATCAAACTATAGATCCAAGAAATCCTGCCATTTCTCATATATGTCTAACAATTCATCTATATTTGAGAAACTAACAGATTCTAAAGCTAGTTGAACATTGCACACATTATTCTCCATGTCATGCTTCGCCAACTTGTGCCAAGTGCGAAGATACATATAAATTTTTCCTTCCATGACAACCGGTTCTCTAACCAAGCAATCCACATCTTCGATGCTGACTTGTTCAAGATCCTGAATTCTCTGTGCAAACTCCTCACACCTACTCTCAAGCTCTTCAAGTCTGCATTTTGGAGGCAAAGCTTCTAGGATAGGGGTCTTTAATGGTAAGCCTACAGTATGCATAATGTTTTGAACTACATACCATCGCCTGGTGCAAATAGCTTTAGATTTATTAATGGTCTCTTCAGCTGTTTCGTTATAATCGAGTCAAGTATTTAGAGAACCTTTGATCTTCTTAATCTGGAAACTGCTGAGGATTGGAATATCTTTTGGCGCATTCTTAATATGCCCCTGCCATTCAATGATTTCCTCCTGAGCCTTAAAAGCTTCAAGTCTATTCTTCTTTTGTTTTTCAAGGGTGGAGGACATCTTGGAAAAATCAATGAAATTTTCCCTGATTTCATCCAAAGCAATGTAAACCTTCTCCAACAGTTTATGATGATCTTGATTTACCTTGAGGGCCATATTCTTAAAATCACAGGGTTTAAACTTGAGAAAACTTGAGGAGGCTGCACTTGCAGTTTCATCCTGAACCTGCTTTTCCAAGGAAGCTATTTTTTCAATGTCAATGGAATGTTGAGATTGTGAGAGACTGAGTTCAGTGAGAAGAGTGGCATTCTTTTTCTCCAGGTCTTGCAACTTACTTGCCCAAGTTTTCTTGAGGTCAGCCACATCAATAGAATGTTGTTTTTTAGCTTCAGCCAATTCCTCTTTCAGGTTTTTGATCTCTTCATCCTTGAGGTCAACTTCCTTATCCAAACCCTGGACCGAATCCCAATTAGCACTGGAAAAGTCTCCTAAGGCTGCTGCTGCTTCAATTGCTTCAATTCTTGGATTATTAGTCCTGGGAGCCCATATTACTTGAACTGGTTCAGGTGCTTCCAAACCACCTTGACCTTGATCCCTTTTCCTGGTCGCCTTATCATCCTTGCTATAGAAGTAATTCCCAAGGGGAACTACATCTTCATCTGTGTATTCAACCATTGACTGTGTGGAAGTAGAAGTGACACTAACTATTGAGATTAGTGAAGGTTTTTGGGTAATAATAGGGGTAGGAATAGGTATGGTGACTTGAGTAGTAACTGATGTAGTGATAGCTTGAGGAACTGACAAAATTGGGTCTGGGGAAGGAATTGAAACAAAGGCTTCAGATAATGGAATCTAAGTGTCATCATTAGCTTCTGGGAGTGGAAGTTGACTATGAACTTTAGCGGGTGAAGATAGTGAGGAAATATTAGAAGATACATCAGTAGTGACTGTTGATAAATTAACTATGGGTGACTGCAGAGGGGCATCTGAAGGGTGGACTTCTGCAACAATAGACAATGGAATTGATAAAGGGACTCAGTGTTCAGGCAATGGAATAGTAGTGTCCTTGAGGGTGTTGAAAAAGTGTGATAAGTAAAATGGAAGTGTTCCCCCTAAAGGCACAGTAGAGGCTGGTTGGATAGATGGAAGCATAAATGTTGATGATGCAATGCGAGGAGCAGCATTAAATTCTAACACTGATTGCTCAGGGAAGGACTGATCCATATCAATACTATCCAACAATTCAGTGACAGTTTTAGGGTCTTCAGTGAGTTCTTCTGTTACTGGTACTAGAGGAGGTGGGACCACTTCTTAATCAAAGTCTATTATGTCAACCGTAGGAACCTATGATGAAGAAGGCAGGACTTTCTGCCTCTTAGCAGGGCTAGCCTGAGTTATGACCAGATCATCATCTTCTTTAGTTTCTTCAGTAGAGATTTGAACATTTGATGCAATTGGTAGCTGAATGTTGACTTCAAGCTTTGGAGGTTGTAGCAATTGAATCTTTAACATCAATGTCAATTGTACCATCTGCTGCTTGGATTCACGAGCTGACTGTAGCATCACTTTAGCTTCTTCACCAGCTTTCTCTTGAGAGGGTTCCCCTAAAGGAGCTTTACCTTTGTTCCCATCAGGGAATGTAATCATGAGAGGAGCATTGGCCTTATGAGCCTCTTTCTCTTCTAAGTCCCTTTTTGCTTGTTCAATGAGATTTAGCTGCATGGCCCTGTAACTCAGAACTCTAACCTTTAGTTCATTCTGGTCTTTTAAAATGTCCTATTGTTCTTGTAAGTCTTTTTCCTTAGCTAGAACCTGTGAGAATGTGTCCACCCCTTGGTATATGAAGCCATATGGAACTAACTCATGTGCATAATCTATTTCCATGTGTATTTGCTTGAGGTGTGCATCCAGGAACTTTTTGGGGTCATGTTTCCTTTTTGGGGTAGAACCTAGTCTCAAAGTAGCTATTTGGTCACCAAGAACTGTAGCCCAAGTTGAAGTTGGGATAACCAACTGACCAAGATTGAGAGAAAACTTAGGCCAACCTTTCTTCCTTGGACCTGTGAGTGTCTTATACAGGCCATCAGTGACAGTTTGAAAGGAAACCTGCTGTATTACCATCCTGTCCGGGACAATCCTGGGAAGCAGGTGCACTGTGTCACTTCCCCAAATCCTTATGTATGAAAAATACTCACCTACATACCAAACACCCATGGTGTTGATGAAAGTCTTAGCATATTCTGAGAATGCAGGTGGTTGTTGCCTGAAGATCTTGAAATAGATGGTACCCATGAAGTGGTCACAAATGTCATATAACAAGGGTGCAAAATTCTCTTCCCACAGTGCCGAATGATAAATGTGTACAGGAGGGTCTAAAGGGGTCCAATTCCAACCCAAGTTAAGGTACTAGAACTCTGAGCAAAAAACATCAAGGACATATGCAGATAGGAAAAAGGGTGGTTTCTTATGAGCTGGAGCCTTTTGATATTCATGAATGGCATTCTTTAATTCAGCCAACATGATAGAGGCCCATGGGAAAGACTCACCTGTGACTAGCACATGATGTGTTATAGGTGCCCATTCTGCTTTGAAAGGAGAACAATTCGGTAGACAAAAAATCCTGCAGGGCATGGCTGTCAGTAAAGAGTAGGGTTCCTTAAACCAAACGATGGGATAAAGGTTATCAACCTTAGGCACAAAGGCGTTAGGCTTAAGCATCCATGATCTAATCATCTCGTTAAAATTGAACCAGGTTTTGGACGACTGTATAAAATCGGGGGAGAGGGTCTGCACATGAGGTTTCAGAGAAAAAGCTCGGACAAAAGCCTCCGGGCAAAAATGTGTTAACTGGCACCCCGTGCTATCGTTAAAGGAACGGTCTTTAACACTGGCATTCTCAATTATCCATTTTACACCATCTGTGTAAGGAAAGATAGCGGGGCGCGCAGCAATAACATGAATTTGGGAAGCCCTAATTCTCTCATACACTGGTCTATCATTCTCAATATGAGAAAGGTTGTCATTATCAAAAATGGCATATATTTCCGACCAATCCATCTGGTATGTCTCAATGACTCGCTCACTAATGTCAGAGAGAAAACCAAAATTAGGGTCTTTGGTCAGGGGATCTCTAAGTGGCGTTTTGGAATGTGTACCTCTTGACATGGTGAAAGAACTTGCAATTTCTAATCAATAAGAAAATTAAAATCAAAATCAATCCAAAAATAGCAAAATTGCAGACTAGTAGTGTAAGGATGACAGTAAGCTTACCCGAAATAGCAAACAAACGGAAAAAACAGCACCTGATACGGAATCCACGGTAAAAACAACAGTGCGACGAAGTAATTCTTCAAAAGTAAAATGGTAAAAATCAAATAGGAAAAACCCTATTTATTGAATTCACCGAATTAAAGATAACTGTGCGATTAGAACAAATGAACGTCCGAGATTAACCGAAGTAGGATGTGGGGTCGCGCGAAAGTTTAATTCACAAAATTTATTAAGGGATCCTAAAAGCCGCAACCTGACAATTGCGGGTTGCGGGGTCGCGCAAATGGCAAAGGCGGAAAAGAATTTCCAAAAGACGAAATCCGCAATTGCGGGTTTCGGGAATAATCACAATCGAAAAATGAGAAATGTGTTCCCAATAATCACAACCCGATAGTTGCAGGTTGCAGGTTTCGGGAATGACACATTCGTAAACTGAAAACAACTTCCCGAAAGCCGCAACCCAACAGTTGCGGGTTGCGGATTTCGGGAACATGCAACAAAATAAATAAAAAGGCAAAGCCTGAAAGTCAAAAGCCGCAATTGCGGGTTTTCGGGTTTCGGGTTGGCCAAATTCCAAAACCGCAAAACAAACACCCCGCAACCCGAAATTGTCAGGTTGCAGGTTTCGGGTCTCCTAACTATCAGGTTTCGAATTGATTGAAGAAAAGGGTAAAATACTCAAAATCTGAGTATTTTGACACACCAGACAGTTAGACGTCATCTAGAAAAAGGGAAACAAGCAGGACAAAACTATGGGTGAGGGATCTAAACAAGTGAAAACCCAAATTCTCATATCTACAGAGTACACTCACCAAAATACCTTTGTGTTTATTCGAAAATGGGGTTCCCATGCTTCGGCTAAGCATGGGATCTGTTGTAGCCACAACAGGGCCATGATAATTTGGCAAAGAAGGATGACAATTTATGCTTGAAGTGTTTGATGGTGAAATTTGTCATTGATGAAAACACGTTAAGGACAAAGGGGGAAGTGATGACATGGAAAAGACTTGACTGGACAAATGGTAAACATGACAAGCTTTGATGACTTGACAAGTTGCAAGAAAGCATGACAAGTGTATAAGACTTTACAAAGTGGATACATGACAAAGGATTGATGACAAGGACTTGATAATGACATTAATGACAATACATTAATGACAAAGACATGGAAGAGTTAAGAACATGGAGCATACACATTATGGCAAGCACAATGAAGATGGTGACATGGCTTGAGGGATGGAAAAGGTGACAAGTATGAAAAACATGGAAAGCATCAAACGTGGCAAGCATGACAAGTGTTTATGACAAGCATGGAAGAAGGACATGGCAAGCTAAGGACAAGACAAAGACAAGTGACAAGCATGCAAGCTTGATGACTTGTCAAGCATGGTGTTTAATGACATGGAACATGACAAGGAGGACATGCTTGGCGACATGGAGGACGTTGAATTGGAAAACATAAGATTAAAGGACAAATACAAGATGATGAGGTGGACAAGGAATATGTGCAGGCATTTGGAAGGCCCCTTGGGGGAATTTCAACGCACCATTGCGACCATAATCAAAAGGACCCTACGAGCATTCTTTGAAGCACCCACTGCAGGCATTTGTGGTGTATTGCAGGCATATTGATAAGGGCATGCGGGCATTTACATGAGACCATTGCATGCATAATCAAAGACCAATACAGGCATGTGTTGATGGCCCTTACAGGAATCAAAGTGGAGCCCACTGCGGGCATTTTTAAGAGTGCATCGCGGGCATATTAAGGGCATATGTGTGTCTCACATTTAATATTCTGAAAGGATAGAAGGTGACATGGCATGAAATTAAAATTAAATAAGGTGACATGGCATGGCCATAACTAAATAAATCATATTTGATTTATTTAATCATCTTAATGATAAAACTATAAAAAGAAGACAAGTTTCATAGAAGACAAGGGTATAAATAGAAGACAAGTTTCATTTTTAAGGAAGCAATGTGTGAAGATTTTGGGATATTGAGGAGAGCTTGATGAATATGGCTATCTATTATTGTCATTGATGACAACATTAATGACAAAGTTTAAGCTTGAAGAACACATGGCATAAGGACATAGAAGCAAAGGTTGACTTGGTGGACAAAGTGATGGGCATTAGAGCCATTGGCACACCTATTGAGCCAAGAGTCAAATGACCCATACTATGGTCATTTGAAGATGATTTGGACAAGAAGAGTACATGGCAAAGATAACTTGGATGACATGGTGGCAAATGGAAAAGCATCAATAACACACATGGCATTGGTCAAGCACAGGAAGCGAAAGAAAGCATTGGATGGTAGTCTGAGGATGAAGGACACTGCGGGCATCACCAAAACCCCAGCTGCGGTCTCATCATTGGTCAAGTAAGAACGACAGATTTTGGAAATTTCTCTCCCATTTCTATAATCATTAGAGGTCTAGGATGCCTAAAGTGAACATGAACAGATGTTTCTAGTTTTCTTTGGTTTTCATGTTTTATAAGGTTTCATTTTTGTTTGGTTGGATTATATGAATTTATAGCTCTCAAATAATTTAGACAATATGATAAACAGAACTGTAAAATATGATGATAATATGGTAATTACTCCGTGCTAATTAATTTGTAATTACTGAACACAAATTACTCGTAACAAGATCTAATTATTCAAAGTAAAGAAGTTACCTGTGTGTATGGTGCCGCAATCTCCTCTACTGCTGCCATGGCTCGGTCTAGGTCAAAGGAACCAATGTCCTCCCACTTGGAGGATGGAGACTAGGCCCTGAATAAATATACATTAAAACAAATAAAGTCAACAATGTGTAATTCAAATTTAAATATATTAAACAATATGATATCGAATAAAATACAACAAATACTTGAACATTAAGTAAGCCAATAGCTAACCTGATCCATGTAGCTCTCTGTGGCATTTTGTTGTGTAGGACCATCGCAAGAATGACCACAGTGAGAACAACGATGTGTCATTGTTCAGGTAGAACTAGAAGGCCCCGCCTGGGTTCCACCTATACTCGACATGTCACGGCCACCACCCATAGACGGTGCAGGTGTGTATGTCTGATCGATGTCCTCCCGACTCTATGAAGACATAGCCACAAATGTGGTATGTCTAAGCAAATGATGTGTGGCACATCTAACTAAGACATCAATCTCATCTAGGCCGCTACCAAACCTGGGCGGCTAAGGAGGGGGTTTTGTCTCTCTCCTGGGTGCAGGAGGTCCTCTAAGTGGGTTGCAACGGGCTTGAGGTCGATCTTGGGAAGAGCCAAGATCGACACCCTGAAACTCAATGATGTCAAAATAGTCGACATGGTAGCCTAGCTCAAACTCAGCCCACAATTTCTGAAGGAAATACTGTGGGACCTCCAAATTGTTGCACGAGGGCCTATCAAACACCATAAACCATCTCTTTCTCCAGTTATCTCTCCATGGCTGGTAAATACACCAGTCCATGCAAACCCGTCTCCTCGTCACAACTGGAGGTTGTCCTGTCGAGGGAACTATGAATTTGCTATACAACTAGGCTTTGGTGATGTTGAGGTCTTTTATCTAGTCTTTGGACATCCTAGTGGAGTAGTGTTCCCTCATTCGAGCCCTGTATTGGCTCAAATTTGTGATCTCACTATGTGTAATGTTGATGGATTCAATAATTGTTTGCAATGATGAAGCCAAGGAAACCCGAGAGGGTTCCTTGGTGCTCTTCAATTCATCGGTTAATACCCTTAATTCATTTAAATCTTGGTGTAATTGGTCTTTGGGGTTTTCATTCAGTTCATTGTCCATTCCAATGTTGTCTTCTGAAGGTCCGGTTTCATTGGTTTCATTTGATGGTTTAGGTGTGTTTGTCATCTTGTTAGGTGTAGATGGCCTACAATGAATTTTTTTTGGTTTTTTAATGGATTGTAAATTTTTTTTAAAATTAAAATTGAAATGGAAAAAAAAATAAATAAATAAATAACAACAAATTGATGCTTTGTTGGGCACCTACCTGGAGAAATCGTTGGCAAGGTGGTGTAGGGGCGATTTTGTGGTGTTGAGGAGGCCTTCGGGTGCTCCAAGACGCATTCACGGAGTGCTTGTTTGGCCTCTGTGCGCTCGCGAGTTTGTTGAAAATGACAAACTCGTGAGCTCTGTTTTTTTTTATAAAATAAACAAGGGCACGCACGCATCATTAACGCTTGCGCTCCAGTTTGTGCGTACGCGTTAATAATGCGTGTGCACACCTTTTGTCTACATAGGCTCAACCACGTGGACGTTCGGCATTGCCGAAGCAGCAACGCGTGCACGAATTTGGAAGCGCGTGCACGTTGCTTTTTTTTCCGCTCACGCGCTATTGTTGCGGACTTTTTGGGTACCAAATTCGTGCGGGTACCCACTTATAGAACTAAAGCAGTGATTAACAAGTTCCCCAATATTGAGAATTCTCAACATGGACAAGGATTTTGCGTATGTACGGATGCTTCAAGGAAAGGATTGGGGGCATTTCTAATGCAAGACAGAGGAGTTATAGCTTTTTCTTCATGTAAGCTCAAGAGCCATGAAATCAACTATGCCACCCATGATTTGGAATTGGAAGCAGTTGTTATGGCCCTAAACTTATGGAGACATTATCTCATGGGATGTTAGTTTGAGTTGAAAACATACCACAAGAGTATTGAACATATCTTTACCAAAAATGACCTCAACTCCCGGTAGCGGCGTTGGAGTGTTTCTTAGTCAATGTGATTTCTGGGTAATTTATCAAGGGAAAGGAGAATAGAGTCGCAGATGCTTTAAGCAGAAGACCGAAGCTTCACTCAATGATATCCTTAAAATTAGACTTGAGGGATCAAATCTTAAGTCACCTTTCCCAAGATGGTTGGTACCAGCAAGTGAAGTCCCATTTGCAAGAAGGAGGACGCATAAGATCTAAATTCGAAGGATACTCCTTGGAAGAAGATAAAATTTTAAGGTCAAGGGGGTGGATTTATGTTCCTGAAAATGGTGGTGTTAGGAATTTGGTAATGGAAGAATCCCATAGATCATCATACTCAACACACCTGGGAGTTAAGAAAATGCATGTTGATCTTAAAAAGGTTTTCTTCTGGGCAAGGATGAAAAGAGATATTGTGCAATTTGTGGCACAAAGTTTGGAATGTCAACAGGTTAAGGTTGAACACTATCACTCTATTGGCCTTCTTCAACCAGATGATATACCAGAAACTAAATGGGAGGTTATTTCAATTGATTTTATTGAAGGATTACCCATGACACATCTGAGATATAATTATATCATGGTAACTGTTGAAAAATTAACTAAAAGCGCTCACTTTATTCCTACTAGAAACACCTTCGATGCCACGACCATTGCTTCTCCAAGAATTAATTGGCTTTCATGGAGTGCCTTGAAAAATTATATCATATGGAGATGCCTAGCTTATTGGTGGGTTTTGGAATAGTCAAGCATCTATGGGTACTCGGCTTAACTTCAATAGTTCTTATCATCCTGAAACGGATGCTCAAACTGAGAGAGTTAACCAAGTATTAGAATATATGTTGAGGATGTATTTCATGGATCAACATAACCAATGGGAAAGGTACCTTCCCTTAGTAGAGTTTGCATACAACAATAATTACCATAGCTCCATTTGTGCAGCTCCATATGAGCTCCTATATGGGAGACCTTGCAAGGCCCCATTGAGTTGGGATCGGTTAGAAGATCAGTCTACGTTGGGATCGGACATGCTCCAAGAAATGGAGGAAAAAATGGTTATAATTAAACAAAAGCTTAAAAAAGCTAGAGACCAACAGAAAAGTTATGTAGATGCAAAAAGGATGGATAGTGTTATAAGGAGGGTAGTGAATGTTTTGTGTGAATGAGACCCACTAAAAGCACCTTTCGATTTGGGAAAGGAACTAAACTTTCCCCCGTATTTGTTGGCCCATTTAAGGTCCTTAAAAGGATTGGATGTGTTGCTTATAAGCTTGAGCTTCCTTCCTATCTTAGCAAAATGCACCATGTATTTCATGTTTCAATGCTTAGGCACTATGTTCCCAATCATTCACATTTGTTGAAATTGGAGGGATTGTAGGTTTTCGAGGAGGGGGGGATTCAGGCCGAACCTTATTGTGCACTAGATCGTAGGGTTTTCCAGCTCAGGAACCAAACACTTAATCAGGTGAAGGTCCAAAAGGATCACTATATCCCATGAACTGCCACTTGAGAGGACACAAAGGCAATGTGTCGAGAATTTCCATATCTTTTTTAGTAGATTAGTAGAGTATTAATAGATTCATATGGTATATTGGTCTGATGATTTTGTAGACAATAGATATAATCATTGGATACTCACATGCTATGGATTAATTGATCATGATGATGTTTATTATGTTGTCTCGCCATATGCTATGGATTAACCTGATTGTGAATATTTTATGATGTTGTTTTATCACATATTGGATTAAATGACGATGATGAGGTTTTTGTTTCACCATATGCTTGGATCAAATTGATCATGATGACAATTATCACGTTTCTTAATTAATTTGCCATGACGATGTTATTATGTTGTTTCATCCTATGCAATGGATTAAGTTGGTCAAAAAAAAGGTGTGTATTATGAAGGATTCATTTTATATTATGGATTGGAATGATTATGATGACTTTATTGAAATACTTTATATTATGCTATGGATCAACCATGTTATACATCTTGGTAAAAGGCATGCTAAGCATCATATTTCTCACTATAAAAATGTGTTAAAGTATGCTATCGTGTAGCATTTAACATGTAGTTATCTAACAAATGATGGAATGAACTAATAAAAGCAAGTGATATTAATAGGTAATTATTTGATGGTTCATGTTGGTTAATGTATGACTTTATGTTCTCTTGTGATATATTGTTCACCGGGCGACATTTAGCATTTACCGCATTGCCTTACAAAAATATATTTTGTGATGTTAATGATTATAACATGACTATGATGGATATATGTTAACATTATGTTTCATAATGATATGAGGTAGCATGCAGTGCCTTGACACTCATATTGATTGTGTCTCTAATATTATCATTTACTAATGCTATCATGGAATGATGAGAGGTGGAGTGATAGGAAATTCACCTTGGGCCTAGAAGTCCGGTTCATTCTATGATCTCGTGGGAGCCCATATCCATGAAGGAGAATCTATTCTTATAACACTTTATGGTATAATACTTTATGGGAAACTAAAATCTTGGGTGCAAGCTCAACCAATAATCTATTCCAGTAGTCCTTTTCCCCCTCAAATACCAAAAGTCCATGAATTGGGTGAGGGTTATACTCACCAATGGAGTTGTGATGTAGGACTTTTGATGTTCGGGTTTGTTTCCCAATTGCATTTGCGGAGGGAATTATGGGATAGACCTTTGATATGCCTGGTGTACGTAGGTTAGCGTACGAGACTAGATGTCTGGTACCCTCCAGATGAGGCCTTGGGGGCATAGATCCCAACAAAGGTGAAAGGCATTAAGCCTTAACACAATGCCAGATGTAAAAAATAGAGCAAGGATTATACTTGCAACTGCTTGAAGCTATGATGAGACTTATGATGTCTACTGTGGTCACACAATGATGGGTGATGCTTATACTAGTTGTAGTAGAGGGCTTGTGCTATGGAGAGGGGGACCATATGGAGTATTGGGGGTTTTTAGAGGTTGATCAGATTGTATGGTTTTGGGGTGAGGGTGCATGAGGATGGAGCAGACCCTGGGATTTTATTTATGCCTAGGTGAATCCTAGGCAGGATCTATCACCTAATGAGGATGTGGAGGATGGGTATCAGTATTCTCCTTTTGTATAATTAATCATTATTGATTTAAAATTAATTTTAGGTGGAGATAATTCCCTACCCTTATATATATATGTGTATGGAATTTAAACATTTAGAAAGATTCACAAGAACATATAGTTATATCAGTTCTTAATCTTTTTATTAGTGCAGATGAGGAATTTACCCGTGGTGGCCATGCGAGTAAACACCCTCACTAGCACAACAGTACTAGTTATATAGGTGCATATTGTGTATTGATTATGCATATCATTTATTTATGTACGATGTGTTAGGAACCCATGTCTTTACTTTGTTAGTATGTTGTTATTGGACGCATATGCTTTGTAAGTCGTCCCGTAGTATTTGTTAATCAATAGTTTGTGTTATTGTTGTTGGCGCATATGCTTTGTAAGTCGCCCGTAGTATTGTTAATCCATAGTTTGTAACGGCCCATGGTTTCGACCCATAGTATTGGCGCCTAGAATTAGTATATAAGTGGGTGTTGAGACCTATGAAGGCACCGTGAAGTTATTTGTATTGAGCTTGCTCAAAGGAGGTTGCCCCCTCGAAGTGGCCCGTGATCAATACAAAAGTGATTCTGAGTTCTGTCATTTCTGCTATTTCGCGCATTCTTGTTAATTAATTGTTGCAGGTGCCTCACATCTGGTATCAGAGCACTTTCTTGGGCTCGCTGGGTGAAATTTCTGCCAAAATTTTTTTTCACATCTGTTGCAGGTTCGGATTTGGGAATAATCCCTATCCGCTTAACTGTGGGAAGTACTTGGGCATAAGCCCTAAAACTCATTGTGAGGAGTACCACAGGAACCCCGAAGTAGCTGGCCCATTGAGAGGACCTGCCGGCGAAAAGGGCAACGACCCCTACCTGATTGACTAGTTCCCACCCGTGAGGTAAACCAAGAGCTGTCGTTTGTGGCAAAGCGGTTATCAGTTTTACCTGAGCCGTGGAGTGAGGGGTACTGCCCCAATACGCAAGCCGTCAGACAGCATTGGTGGCCGAGTGAAAATCCTGAACTGTTAGGAAGCCGCACATACCTGGGGTCCATATCTACTTTCAGTTGAACTATTGTTGATCACTGCTGCGCCGTTTCAGATTCATTTTGCAAACCGTTCCAGGTCCAGCCGTTCGGCGTTGTTCCAGAATCCTTCGAACCAGAGATCCCATTCTGCAAGCAGAGTCGTAGCCGCTCCAGTCTGTAAAAAAAAAAAAAAAAAAAAAAAAAAAAAAATAAATAAATAAATAAATAAATTCCGTTTTTTCTCCATATCTCCCTTGTTTTACCTCTGTTTTCCTTGAAAATTTCAGGGAACCCCTGTCATTCCATTCTGCATATTTCATCCCTGAGAACCCTATCCTCAATTCCCTTTCCTACAGCCCGAAATCCCACATTTGTCTATTTTTAGGGTTTGCCATAACTTCCTCAGATTTCACCCAATCACCTTCAATTTTTACCACAGAGTTCCTTTCTGAATTCTGCTTCTTTGTTCCCCTCTGCCAAATTTTTCCATCCTTTCACCCCGCTGCTAAAATCCTCATTTTTGCTTCCCTATCTATCCAACTGTGTCCAAAAAACGAGTCAAACCCCAATTACCCTTCTGATTTTTTCTCAAATCCAAATTTTCCTTTACTGAAGTAGTTCCTGTTTTTGTTTTCCTACCCAGAAAAAAAAAAAAAAAAATAAAAAATAAAAAATAAAATAAAATAAAATAAAATCCCTGGTTATGGTTGTCACCCGTGCAGGAGCAAAAACCATGGAGGAAGCCCTTGCAGCCATCCAAGCCAAACTCCAAGATCTTGATGAAAAATTTCTTGGTCTCCATCTTGAACATTCAGCTATGAACAACAAACAGCAGTCCGAGTCTTCAGTAGACAATGGGTTCTCTTCTTCCAGCAATTTCCGTGGTCCGAAGCTTGATTTTCCTCGCTTCAATGGTACTGATCCAACTGGATGGATATATCGTGCAGAACAGTATTTCAGTCTGCATAATACTTTTGATGTCAACAAAGTTCAATTGGCATCCTTTCATTTGGAACAGGAAGCTCTTCAATGGTACCGTTGGTACATCAAGGCTCACCCAGAGCCCAACTGGCCAGACTTTTGTCAGCTCCTTTTGCAACGATTTGGTCCTAGTGCTTTTGATGACTTCACAGGAGCCCTCACTAAACTTCGCCAAACTGGCACTGTGAGAGAGTATCAAACCGAATTTGAGAATCTAGCCAACCACACCGAAGGATTAACTGATGAATTTTACCGGAGTTGTTTTATCAGTGGTCTAAAGGATGCCATTCGCTCTGAGGTCAAAATGTTCTGTCCCAACACAATGATGGAAGCACTCGGGTTGGCTAAGTTGGCAGAAGACAAGATTGCAGCCCAGCAACGCTCCAAGCCCACTTTTGTTCCCTTCAGAAATATGGGTTCTCAGCGACCACCTATACCGCAGGCTCCTCGACCGACTCCTATCAAGCGTTTATCTGAAGCAGAGATGCAAGCACGCAGAGAAAAGGGGCTTTGCTATAATTGTGATGAGAAATTCACTCGGGGACACCGATGTGTTCAGCAAAAGCTCTATCTCCTGGATGTGGAGTCTCCGCCTGCCTCTGAAATGGGTGACGAAGATCCAGAAACACTGGATGCTCCGGTCGACATTCAGGAACCGCCTATTGACCCTCCGTCTCAAGATGACCAGCCAGAGATATCTCTCCATGCTTTAGTTGGAATCACCACCCCCCAAACAATGCGGGTCAGGGGTTACTTCAAGAAGCTTCCTCTTACAATCCTCATTGATTCGGGTAGCACTCATAATTTCATCGACCCTCGGATCGCCAAACAAGCTGATTGTTTTATCCATCCGTGCTCCAACTTTGAAGTCATGATTGCCAATGGGGGCACCTTACCTTGCAAAGGGAAGTGTCGAAATGTGCGTATCTCCATGGGAGATTATATCCTGCGCTCTGACATGTTTGCCTTGCCCTTAGGCGGATGTGATGTGGTTTTGGGCGCTCAATGGCTACGCACACTCGGCCCTATCTTATGGGATTTTGCCGAACTTTGGATGCAGTTTTCCCTCAATGGACACAAACACACATTGACAGGATTACAACCAGGTTCTCTCAGCATCATCAGTTCACATCGCATGGAGAAACTCCTCAAGAAGAGTTCACATGGTGTCATCGCTCAGATCAGTTCCATCCAGATGCAACCATCCGCGGTCTCCACTATTCCCTTGGATCTACAACAAATTCTGAATCGATATACAGGTGTCTTTGCTGAACCAGTGGGATTACCACCTTCCAGGCCAGAAGACCATCGTATTCAGCTCCTTCCTAGCAGCGTTCCTCCCAACATCAGGCCCTATCGCTACCCATTTCACCAAAAAACAGAGATTGAAATGCTCGTGCGGGACTTATTGAAGCAAGGTATTATTCGCCCAAGCACTAGTTCCTTTTCTTCTCCAGTTATTCTTGTCCGCAAAAAAGATGGGTCATGGCGCCTCTGCATTGACTTCCGAGCACTTAATCACCTCACCATCAAGGATAAGTTTCCAATTCCTGTTGTTGATGAGCTTCTTGATGAGCTTCATGGGGCTCACTTTTTCTCCAAGTTGGATCTTCGTTCTGGGTATCATCAAATTCGGGTTCATGAGGAGGATATTCCTAAAACAGCTTTCCGCACACATGATGGCCATTATGAGTTTTTGGTCATGCCCTTTGGCCTCACTAATGCTCCTTCCACATTCCAGGCCTTAATGAATAAAATATTTCGACCCTACTTGCGGAAATTCATTCTGGTATTCTTTGATGATATCCTCATCTACAGTAAAACATGGGATGAACATCTCCAGCATCTGGATCTTGTCATGCAACTTTTCTCTGACCATCATCTCCATGCCAAGCAGTCTAAATGTGTTTTTGGACAAAAGGAAGTTGAGTATCTCGGGCACATTATCTCAGCACAAGGGGTTCGCGTGGATCCTGCCAAAATCGATGCCATGAACAATTGGCCACATCCTCAGACACTCAAGAGCCTTCGTGGTTTTCTGGGGTTGACTGGCTACTACCGCAAGTTTGTCAAGGATTATGGGAAGATTGCTGCTCCATTAACTGCCCTATTGAAAAAAGATGCTTTTACATGGACACCTACTGCTCAGTGTGCATTTGACAAACTAAAACAAGCTATGTGTACTACACCGGTGCTAGCTATGCCCGATTTTTCCAAGCCCTTCACGATTGAGAGTGATGCTTGCGGCAATGGACTTGGTGCTGTTCTCCTTCAAGATGAACACCCCATTGCATTCACCAGCAAAGCCCTTTCCGGTAAGAATTTAGCTGCCTCTACCTATGAGAAGGAAATGATGGCTATTTTGCATGCAGTACAGAAGTGGCGGCCATACCTATTAGGGAATCATTTCTGCATCAAGACTGATCACCAGAGTTTGAAATATTTCTTGGACCAGCGTGTCTCCTCCCCAGCACAACAGAAATGGGTTAGCAAACTCATGGGTTATGACTATGAGATCACTTACAAGAAGGGTAAAGACAATATTGTGGCAGATGCTCTTTCTCGTACATTTGATGCCCAAGGTTCTCTTTCAGCTATTTCTATGCCTGTTCCAAATTGGTTGCAATCTGTTCAACAGGGTTATGTCAATGACTCTTCCTTATCTCAGATCATCCAGCGCTTGACCAACAATCCTTCTGCGGTCCCACATTACTCTTGGGATGGTGCTTCTCTGCGATACAAGGGTCGTCTGGTGCTTCCCCAGAGCACAGATCTTCAATAGGCTGTCTTCTATGAACTCCATGCTTCTCCATCAGCCGGGCACTCTGGGTTCCTCAAAACATATGAACGAGCACGGCGTAACTTCTTTTGGCAAGGCATGAAAAGGACAATTCAACAGATGGTGGCCGAATGTGATACCTGCCAGCGCAATAAGGGTGAAACAACACTCCTTCCAGGATTGCTTGAACCCTTGCCCATACCTACACGGATTTGGACAGATATTTCTATGGATTTCATCGAAGGGCTCCCTAAATCTGGCGGAAAGACAGTGATTCTCGTTGTGGTTGATCGTCTCTCCAAATATAGTCATTTTTGTGCTCTCAGCCATCCCTATACAGCCTCCTCCGTCGCTCAAATTTTTATGGACCAGATCTTTCGTCTTCACGGCATCCCTTCTTCCATTGTCTCGGATCGTGATGCGACTTTCACTAGTCATTTTTGGACAGAACTATTTCGTCACACTGGCACCAAACTGAAGATGAGTTCAGGGTATCACCCACAAACAGATGGTCAGACTGAAATTGTTAATAAATGCTTGGAAACTTTTCTTCGTTGCTTCACCTCGGAACAACAACATCAGTGGGCAAAGTGGCTTCCTCTCGCTGAATGGTGGTACAATACCTCTTACCACACTGCCTCCAAAATGACCCCATATGAAGCAGTCTATGGTCAGGCACCTCCAGCTCTTCTTCCATACACCCCCACCAGTTCACCAGTTCAGGAAGTTGACAGGGTCCTTCGCAACCGAGATCAGATTCTTCGCATTTTGCGGGACAATCTTCACATGGCAAGGAATCGCATGAAGCAACAAGCTGATCAGCACCGTTCAGAGCGCACCTTTCAAATCGGCGATATGGTTTTTCTTCGTCTCCAGCCGTACAAGCAATCCTCTTTGAAACTCAAAGGACGTCATAAGCTCGCTCCAAAGTTCTATGGGCCATATCGGATTCTTCAGAAGATTGGGTCCGTCGCTTATAAATTGGAACTTCCTCCTTCTTCCCGCATTCATCCAGTCTTTCATGTCTCTTGTCTGAAGAAAGTTCTTGGCACCAACATCAGCGGCCAAACGATTTTACCCGAACTGGATAATGAAGGATCCATCCTTTTGGAGCCAGAGGCCATCCTCAATCGGCGCACGCGTCAGCTTCGCTCTCGCTCTATCACAGAGGTCTTAATTCAGTGGCACGGCATGCAACCAGAGGATGCTACATGGGAACCACTCCTTCAGATTCAACAACAATTTCCACATCTAAAGCTTTGAGGACAAAGCTTTTTTTCAAAGGGGAGGGGATGTTAGGAACCCATGTCTTTACTTTGTTAGTATGTTGTTATTGGACGCATATGCTTTGTAAGTCGTCCCGTAGTATTTGTTAATCAATAGTTTGTGTTATTGTTGTTGGCGCATATGCTTTGTAAGTCGCCCGTAGTATTGTTAATCCATAGTTTGTAACGGCCCATGGTTTCGACCCATAGTATTGGCGCCTAGAATTAGTATATAAGTGGGTGTTGAGACCTATGAAGGCACCGTGAAGTTATTTGTATTGAGCTTGCTCAAAGGAGGTTGCCCCCTCGAAGTGGCCCGTGATCAATACAAAAGTGATTCTGAGTTCTGTCATTTCTGCTATTTCGCGCATTCTTGTTAATTAATTGTTGCAGGTGCCTCACACGATGCAACTTCGGGATGAAGTTTCCTAGAGGGAGAAGGTATGTAATGCCCACGTTATATAATAAATACAATAAATATAGTAATAATAGATATAATGATATAAATAATATAATAATAATGTATCTAATAATTAAATTAGCAAAGTTGGGGATTATAAGTAAAAATTTCATAAACTTGAATTATGCATGAAAAGGCCCCCGCATGGATAACAAGTGGAGTCATCCATGCAAGGGGGACATAACTACATTTAAGGAGATCCCTTTCACGGGAAGGGTTTTTTTTGGGGGGGGTGAGGAAGGGAATTTACAAAGGGGGACGGTGAGAAGAGGTGTTGTTACCATGTTGGGATTTTACCGGAGAGGGAAATTTATTGCCGGCATAGCTTACTGGTTGGGGCTCGGGGACTCTCAGCTTGAAGCTGAGGGGATTGGTTCGGAGGTGAGTCGTACCCAAGATTTTTGTTGGGAAAGGAAACTGTTGGTGTGCTTCACACTTCGGGGAGGTCAAGGAGGTATGATATTCACAGGTAAGTTGCTCTAAAGCTCTATAGATTTTGTAAAGGTAGTAATTATAATTTTTTTTAAATTACATGTAACTTCTGGAGCAACTGATAGTAAAAAAAAAATTACCATAGGATACGTTCCTTAGAAAACCCTTTATACATTTCATCTTCGGCTATTGTTATAGGGGGATTGTCTCCCCCTCGCCTTAGTGCTTAGATGTCAAATAAAACACAAGCCAGCATGACTGCTATTGTTACATTTGTAAATAGTAAATTTCTTGTAGGCTTGGCACTCACTCAATCTTTGAGTGCTCCCTTGTCTTAACCCTTTGGGTCAAGTATTTTTTCATCTGGGATGTTAGTGGTGAGCATGCCTTAGTTTGGTATGACTTCTCACCCACGTTTTTAGAATCCTACTACTGGAGGAGTGGATAGTTCCTGCTCACTCTTGAATTGACAGAAGAATTCTATAAATTATGTAATAATATAATAAATAATGATAAATTAATGATGAATATTTTACAATTGGTAGCCACCATTTATATGGTTTGGGTAGCCATATCGAGGAGACATGTCCTCTTAAAACCAAATATTAATCATTATTATTATTATTATTAATTAATTCTTATTTATTATTTATGTTTATAACATCGCCCACCCCTTGAAAAGGTAGCTTTGTCCTCAAAGTTTATTTTGTCGATGTCTTCATTATTCTGGATTTGTGTTGAAACGTTGACTTGAGATATGCAATCTGGATCGATTCCTTTATCCTGAGGTGTACCTAGACCTATTTTGTGTTGTAATTCCTTCTGCTTGAGTGATGAGCTTCTTAATCCATGCAACTTGTAATTGTGTCCCTTCCATTTGAAGTCCATATACTACTCCTATAGGTTGGTAGCATAGGTGCCTAACTGCATTAGTCATTCCGCTCCTAACACCATATCTACTCCCTTGAGTGGTAAGGTGTAACAATTGAGTTGTAGATTTAAGCCTTGTATTTGTAGAGGAACATTGTGACATTTCCCTACTTCTTCTACATGTTGATCATTGATAGTGGATACCGTGAGATTCTTCACAAGGTATACAAAAAGGTTAAGTTCTTTCTCCCTTTTTATATCCACCAAATCGTGCGTACTTCCAGAATCGGCTAGAATTGTGATGCCTTCATTCTTAATGGTCCTGCAAGTTGTAACCTCTTATGTCCTCTCCTGGATTTTTTCATCTGGGATAACGGTTGTTTATCCTTAATGTTATCACAATTCCTCAAATGGGGCGGAATATATTTCTTAGTACGTAGTTATGTTTCTTGCTTTTGGGTGATGACTTTATTAGGCATCGTTGAATGTTTTTCTTTATAGGTTTCTTGCATGCATGTGATTGTCGCTATTTATACTTTGGTTGAGTTGGTATCTGAATTAGAATCGGATGTATCTTCAACAGAAACCTGCACTTCCTTCCCATCTATAATATTGCAGTGAGATGTGTAACTAGATGTACATTTATGGCCTAGGCTCCAATAATTGCCACATCGACGATAATTGTTCTTCATCTTCTTTCGATCATTATCAACACAATTGATGGATGTTTTTTATTCTTTTTTAGCTTGATAAGTGTATGATTTAGAATTGATGCATTGATGTCCTGGTAACCAATTATCTCTGCAATATCTGCATTATGACTCTTTTTGTTGTAAATAAGCCTTGTCATGGTTTTCCTGGGATAACTTTTTGAATTTTTCTTCAATAATTTTTGCCTTGTGCCTGGCCTTATCTACGGTTGCGACATTGTGCAATTCTAACTCATCCCTAATGTATGGCTTTATCCCATGTACATATGTTTGGAGAAGCTCATCATTCCTTAACTCTGGTACTCATGTTGCTAATGCTTCCCATTCGTAAGTGTACTCCTCTATATCACCTTTTTGTTGTAATCTGGTGATTTTTGCAAAAAACTATTTCTTGTTCGGATATCCACATCATCTTTTTCAGGATCTTGCATGCAATTAGGGTTTGCATGCAAATTCTAGGGTTTGCATGCACTTTGCATGCATCCCAGTCACCAGGTTGATGCCTCCAGCACCTTAGCCACCTTATTCTAGCACCCGGGAGCCACTTACTTCAGAGTTTTAGCCCTCCTAGTCTGAAAGGTGCCCACTTCTCACCTACTTCCAGAGAAGGGCGCACTTCTTCACCTACCACTGCAGTTCCACTTCAGTTACACTCAGTTAGCTCCGATTCTCCCTGATTTGAGGCTAGTTTCACTCCCGACTGACTGTTTCACTTCTGTTGGACCTCCAGATTGACTAGATGACTTGTTCTGACTTCAGTTAGCCTCCCATGCGCCCCCCACTGAGCCTCCTTCCCTTAATCAGTGCTACACACTTCAGTTACACTTGCTACACTCAGTTAGACTCAGATTGATACCTGGATGACTGGTTCTTGTGCATTGATGACCACTACTGATTGATGATGAGGACTCCTAGTTGGAGTCAAGCTACTCCATTCAGTGATTCGAATGACCTTCTTAGGCAATTCGAATTGCTCACTCACATTGTCAGATTGTATTGTAATTATTCACCCTTATTGGGATATTGAGCACTGCTGCATGTTTTGCACAGTTTTACACCATATTTTCTATGTTCATCTGTTGTGATTGATTTACTTGTTCATTAGATCTGCTGTGACTAATTTTACATTTCTTAGTCACATCTTGGAATCTTTTAAAGAAATCATTTTGTTATCTCCCCAAATAAATTAGGCTAGGCGCTTATTTAGGACTTTAGAAGTTTGGTCTTTTCATTTTATTGTATTTGAAGTTGCATAGCATAGGATTGGATTATGTAATGAAGCTTGAAATAACTGTTGAAGTTGCTCTTCTCCAAATAGAATTTTCAGGTTTCAGTAGCTTAGGTGAGCATATCAATGGTTCATTAGCTACCGAAAGCCCCACTTTTGGTAGCTTGCTACGCGAAAGATGAAACGCTCCAACTACCGAAAGGGCAAGCTTACAGCGTGAGTCGTGGGACAGTTTTCGGTGACTTGGGTGAATACGATGGTGTTCATTAGCCACTGAAGGATAGATATTTTCCATAGTTCACAGTTCAAGAACAAAACCTTCCGTAGCTGCCGAAAGAAAAGTCATTTTCGTGATCCATGGGGTCGTTTTCGGTGGCTTGGGCGAACATGATGGTGTTCATTATCCACCGAAAGGGCGAATACTTTTTTGCAGCTTACCATCCAAAGGTTGGATTGTCTACAGCTGCCGAAAGCAAAAAGCATTGGTGAAGATTGTTTTCCGGTAGCATACAGGGTTAAAGGCAGATTATCAGCTATCGAAACTGAGTTGGTGTCATTCGGTGGACACGTCAAATCAGGGGTTTGGTCGTATTTTAAGGGGAATTCATTATGGCTTAGCCACCGAAAGGGTCACTTCAGCAAATACACGATCTGCCCCAAGGCGAGGCCGGACGCCATCGTCATACCTCTGGCCAGACGGACCTCATTTCCTCTCCGCATATCAGTGTTCTAAAATTTCGTTCCTCCAAGTATAATCATGCTGCAGTAGCCATCATTACACCCTCATGATTAACCACCTTTTTCACCCCCTCGAAGTCAGTTCCCAAAAACCACACCACCTTTCCTCTTTCACCCTCACCACGAAGATTGAACTCGTTTTCTCTCTGATTTCACGTCTCTCCCTCAGTCCCATTTTCAGCAGCAGGCGCTAGCAAGCAGGTTGCAAATGAAGAAAGGAGGAGGAGCAGCCCTGAGAAAGGAATTGAACGACATCTGCTAATTGGAGGTGCACCCCGAGGTATGTCAATTCTTCAAAAATGTCGATTGCTATAATTTTTGCAAAAAACTACACGGTTCTCATCAACAGGTGGCCGAAGCATTTTCCCTCACGTTTGACGGCAATAGGGTGGTAATAGGCAAGGAGGAATTATAGGTGAACGAGGCCCTTATAGCCTAGGTGACAGAACTTCCAATGACCAGAGAAAACTGGTTTAAGAGCACTGTCAAAAAGGATTTCGAATTTCAATCCTACCTGAAACTTGAGCATAAGAACCTGGTATGGAAGAAAGACATTCCTATGTCATATCTTGAGGATAAATGGCAGCTCTTATTGAAGTTGATTCTGGTTTACATAACCTGTGAAGGCAGGTATAACAGGGTGCTGATTTACCATTTTAGATTACTGGATCACTTCACTAGAAAGAGCCCCTTAAATCTCCCTTTCTACCTCCACAAGAGCCTGACCAAAATGGGACATCAAGTCAAAGCCCAGCCAACCAAAATTGCAGGTAGGTTGTACCACCATGGTTTGATTAAACTCATAGTCTCCAAGTTGTTGCAGAGGAAAAGCATGAACTGGGATTTCTTCCTTTTCTGGAGTGGGTTCGAAACATAATTGCGACCGGAAGATGGAAAGAAGTTTTCCACCCCTAGAAGTGGGAAAAGGAAGAGGAGGGCTATCTCCTCAATTACAACCGACCCCCTTTCCTAAGCCCCCAAAGTGAAGAAATCCAAAAGGAAATTAGAATTCAAAAGCAAGACTGAGGACGAGGGATCTACTTCAGGAGAGACCCCTTCAAGGAATGCAAACCTTTTAAACCTCCCCTACACCGATTCTGAGGAGGATGAATTGCAGGGAGCTGGAGTAGGAAATAAGGAGGTGGCGATAGAGCAAGAGTTCCGGGAATTAGCTCTACCTATGATGGAACAGGAGACCACTTATGTTAACTTGCCTTCTCCTACACCTGTGGAAGAGCAAAAATTTGAATGTGCAAACTTACCTTCCCCTACACCTGTGGAGGAACAAGGTCAATAGGTAGCCGAAGAATTAATTCATAAAGCAAAGAGTTCTGCCTCACAGAAAATTAATCGACTCCTCAAGCACGCGTATGAACTCGAGATACTCTAGAGATTCATCAAGGAGAAAAATGAGAGGCTGGCCGAAAGATATAATGAGTTGTATGTTTCTTTTCAGGGGTTGACCAAGAAGCATGGAAAAATGAGAGGAAGAAACATTAGGCTGATCAAAGAAAATATCAGGTTGACGAGAAAGGTCGAGTCTCTGGAGGGTAAGGAAAAAACTCAGAATCCCCAACCCAAGGTGCAGTCAGACCTCGACACCTTAGAAACCGCTGCAATCAATTTTGCGGACACTCCAGCTTTGGCCCAGGAGGAAGAGGAAGCCAAGCAGCAGGGAGAGGAGTAGCGAAGGTTAGAAACACAGTTTTGTAAAACTTTTTGCAGGCTGGATCATACACCGTTTTCGGTAGCTTGGGAGAACATAGGAGTTGTTCATTAGTTGTCGAATCCCAATTTGGCGGTTTACGACATACAGGCAGAACCCTCCCGGATACCGAAAAGAGAGAAAGGTTCCCAGCGCCTTAAAGCGATTCGATGGTTTAGGCGAAGCGTTAATCTAATTCATTAACCACCGAATACAAGGTTTTTGGTTGCTTATCGTTTTCGAGCCCAGTTTTGCTAACTACCAAAAACGTAGAAAACGCGGAGGTTTGTCTTTGGGCATCAAAACCTTTTTCTATTGGCCCGAGCATCTTAAAGGCGTTTTCCAGGGGATTGATGAACGTTCAAAGCATCATGATCACCTCTGTTTCCATACTGAGGGCGCCAGCAAGATAAACATAGGAATATTCCTGTCTATGTTTAGAAAAAGACACCTAAAGGTTTTTGCAGACAGCAATTTCAAACTCGTCCTCCAGCCCCCAGAGGCTCGTTTCAGCTGTCAAGCATAGGTGTATCAGCAAGAATCAGTTATTTTCATCATAATACATTGTCACATCTTTCATTAATTATTCTTAGTTGTTATTTTTAGCATATTCGATCCATCTTTTGGGATCTCAAAACCTTTGTAATGGCTATAAAGCCTAGAACGGAAGTAGAACGAGGGTTCGATTTTGGAGAAACTTTGCTTAAACTTGTATTATCAGACTTCTGGTTACATATCATTTATATAAGCTTCTTTTTCCATATATGTGTTCAGTTTCCATTCTTATATCTTTTATACTTGCAGTGAAATCTCTATTTCCTGAGTTTTCATTTGTCTATGCCAGATAGCTGTAATCCTATTTTTGTATTGAGAACTGGATATTCAGTGCCCTTTTGCTTGTCGTGATTTTCCATTTATATATATATGTTCTATGTATGAGTTTTCTAGTACGATAAGAGTTCTTCTGTATATCTTTTACAAACTTCCTGAACACCAGTGGCTAAAGCCTTCTCTATTTGAATGTATCCCTATATGTTTTGAGCATATGAGTTTTGATCTCAGTCATCCAACTTGATCCACATTTTACCCCATCCTTCAAGATAAGTTCAAGTTACCAAGCTCTTCCGAGTACAACCTACGAAGACTCCTGGAGGGATAACATTTTGGCGTCGTTGCTGGGGAAAGATTATTGAAGCAGTAGCTTCCCTGGGAGATGACATAGTTCCAACTTTGATGATAGACAAAGCCTAGACATTATTTCAGTTGTAATCATCTATCTAGCGACTCCATTGGAAAGAAGTGGATTCGAGAAGACCAAGTACCAGATCAAATCCTCAAAGGCCACCAGTGACACCTGTTTCAAATCCCGAACAGATTATAAGGAGAGGAAGGACTACGCAGAGGCAGATTTCCAGGTCCACAAGGGGAACTGCATCAGGCACTACCAGAGGTATTTCTTCTGTCTCATCAAATGAAAATCCTTTTGAATCTCCATTCCCTGAAGCAGCTGGTTCACAAGAAACTAAAAGTAGATCAGAAGACTTATGGGCTCAAGTATCCTCATCCATTTTTGCTGTCCAAGTCCCTAGTCCTGAATCTGCTACCCGAGCTGACCTAGGAAAAGAAATCCTAGAATCCATCAAAGAAGAAGGTTGTTCCTCCTACCGGCAGCCCTTACCGACTGAAATAGAAGAGAAGTACCCTTTTGTTTACACCAACGTACTTGCCATTGAAAATAGTTTTTAGGACCTTTTGGACCAGCGTGAAGAGAGGTTGTCCTCGTTACTTGCACAGTCCAGTAAGAGAACTGATTGTCTAGAACAACCATCAATTTGTTTCACCCCAATTTTTGGCGACTCCACTGAATTAAAACCAGCATCTTTGTCGTTGCCTATACCTCCTCAACTACCGTCCACACCCAAAATACCTTCTGCCACCCTTTCAGTAGCCACACCCACTATGGTTGTCCCTCTGACCAAAATGGAAAAGATCCTCATTGCCTGGTATGCCCCTCTAAATTTTCTTAATCCCCTTGCTGCTATGCCTACCGGAGATTACCAAAACTATATGCCAAAGTTCAACGGGGAGGGGAATTTTACAACCAAAGAGCACTTGGAGGCATTATATAGCTATGCCGAAAACATAAATATCGAGCACGAAGATGTATGGACTAGGGTGTTAGTGCAAAGTTTAGATGGTCAGGCCAGAAAATGGTTCAAAGAATTACCTGCTGGGTCAATAAATGATATCGAGGCCCTAGATGAACTGTTTTTGAACATTGGGGGGAAAGAAGAGACCACCTTTATTACCTCACAGAATTTGATAATTTGAAGAGAGAAAGTGGCGAGTCTGTGTCAGCTTTCACCAAGAGGTTTAATAAAAAAATTAGCAAAATCCCTGCGGAGATCAAACCCATGGATACCTCAGCCAGGATTACCTATGCAAATGCTTTCGATCCTGAGTTTTGTCTTCATCTCCAAGAAAGAAGATCTGCCTCTTTATTGCTCATGCAAGATGTTGCGCTTGAAGTTGATTCAAATATGGTTGCATCTAAGATCCTCAAAGGGAAAATCGACAAGAAAAGGCAGACCCCAGATTCCTCCTCCTCATCAGGAACTAACCTAGAAAAAATGGCCAAAATGATGGACAGCCTGACCTCCAAAATGTCCAAGCTGAAAGTGCAAGGCTAGCCACCTGCAAGAAGAAAAGGACCGAATGAGTTTGTTCCCAGGAACACCAATGCTCCCCCTTACAAAAGAAATGGCCCACAGGCTCAGATCCTCCAAAGAGACAGGAATCCAGCTCAAGAAAAAAGGATCAGAGCCCCTTTCCAACATGCGGTATTAGAAGAAGAACAGGAACTTATTCATGGAGGAGCAGACGAAGAAGACAATGTCAATTGCATGGAGGATAAGGTTGACCCCGCCTTCCTGACACAGTCTGATTATGAGGAAGCCCTCATGAATGAATAAATCACCGAGGAATCACTGTATCAGGCTGACGATAAAAGGAGCTATGATTTGAGGCCCAGGACTATTGCTAAGAAACCTTTAACCCTTGCTCCTGGGAAGAAGACTCCTGCCCCCACGAAGCAGCTTGCTGCTTCTACAAAACAGTCTGTCACTCTTTCAAAACAGCAGCAAAGACCATCTCATCCAGTTGTCCCAGATCCTGTCCAACTTACAGCTCCAGCTCAAGAGACAAGAATCCCTGACAAGTTGCCCTACTCCTTCAATATCGAAACTAAGATTCATAAAATAAAAATCCCTTTTCCACTAATTGAGCTGATGAAAAACGATTCCTTCAAGTCATTTATACTAAAATCCCTCCAGCCAAAAGCATCCATAGATGCTGACTTTGTGAATTTACAAGACGATAAGCCCACAGTAACCCTAGGTCCCATGATTGAAGAACAGGACGGGTCCTGCCCACCTTTTTATATATCCTTAAACATCCATGACAAAATTCTTCACAATTGCTTACTTGACTCAGGAGCATCTCACAACCTCATTCCTAAAGCTGTGATGGACGAACTTGGGCTTAGCATCATAAAACCCTACCATGATCTCTTCTCTTTTGACTCCAGAAAAGTTAGATGCCTGGGCCTCATAAAGGATCTTGTCATAAACCTGACTCATCTGCCTTCAAAAAGCATGGTAATGGATGTAGTGGTTTCTGACATCCCACCGAAGTTTGGTGTCCTCTTGTCCCGATCATGGAGTAAACGGTTAGGGGGTACCCTAAAAATGGATCTGACTTATGCTACCATTCCTATGTTTGGAGGTGAAACTAAAAGGCTCTACAGGGAAAACCGAATGGCTTATATCATCAGCAATGAGAAGAATTTTGTAAATCACCCCATTTATGCAGTGGATACAGATTTTGGAGCATGTATCCTGCAAATAGATGACGATCAGTCAGCCCCTCTATAGCTCACAAAGCCTACTAGTCAGCAACCTGAGGAAGTAACCACTGCTGTGTGGAGCATGTTTTTTTATGGTGCCAGTACCCAGGCTTTAGCAGGTGCAGGTGTAGTCTTTATCTCTCCTTTGAAGGACGTCACTCATTTGTCTTATAAACTGGAGTTCAAAACTACAAATAATATAGCAGAGTACGAGGCTTTGCTGTTGGGAGTCAAGGCTGCCAAAGAGATGGGAATCATGTGCCTGAAAATATTTGGAGATGCAGAGCTCATCATACAGCAAGTGAATGGAAATTATCAGGAAAAGAACGTCAGACTAAAGTCATACAGAGATGAGGTATGGAAACTCAGATATTCCTTCATGTTTTTTGAGATTTCTTATATCCCGCGAGCCATGAACCACCTGGCTGATTCCCTTGCTGTCTCTGCTAGCATGTTCATCCCTCCCATGCCTCCCAAGTTGAATTATGATATACAAGTCAGGTACAGGCCATCCCTACCCGATAATGTCAAATTTTGGAAAGTTTTTGAGAATGATGATGAGCTTAGTAGATTTCTCCAGGTTGTTGACAAATTTTCTGATATGCATATTGACCAAGAAAACCTGAATATAGAAGAATCTCAGAGATCTAAATTGAAAGGGAAAATAGGCGAACATGACATTGTTCAATTGCCAGGATATCATATACCTAGGGGCCTAGTTCCTCTCGAAAGGTTGTTTGACCATAATGACATCCCCTTTAAACCTGTGAATAAGGAAAAAGACCCAACTGTCCATGAACATAATATAGGCAGCCAGGATCACCCTAAATTCATAAATCTGTCCATCGAGTTGACAGCTGATTAGAGGTTAGGTTACTCTAGCCTGGTAAAGGATTTTGCAGATGTGTTGGCTTGGGAATACAGTGACCTGAAAACTTATGACAAAGACACCATCCAGCATAGAATTCCATTCGAAAAAGGCACCACCCCTTTTAAACAAAATCTAAGGCCTCTCAACCCTCTCCTGTTACTTGTGATCGAGAGGGAAATAAAAAAACTCCTTGATGCTAAGATCATAATCCCACTAAGGTATTCTAAATGGGTCGCGAATTTGGTTATAGTGAGGAAGAAGAATGGTGAAGTCAGGCTATGTGTCGATTTCAGGAACCTAAACAAAGGTTCCCAAAAAGATAACTACCCTCTACCCAAGATGGAGCATTTACCGCAGAGAGTGTTAGGAGATAGGGTCATGTCACTTCTAGATGGCTTCTCAGGCTATAATCAAATTTCTGTACACCCCGATGATTAGGAGAAGATAACCTTTACCACTCCCTGGGGTACCTTCATGTACGCCAAGATGTCGTTTGGACTGATGAATGGCGGGGCCACTTTTTAGAGGGCCATGGATATAGCGTTTGTGGGAATCAAGGATAAGTTCATCCTCATATACCTCAATGATATCATAGTATACTCGAACAGTCACGAAGAACATTTGCAGCACCTAAGGGAGGTCTTCCTGAAATGTAGACAATTTGGAATTTCGTTGAATCCTAAGAAGTCACAGTTTTCTCTTGGGGAGGGAAAGCTCCTGGGCCACATAGTTTCAGCACAGGGAGTAAGGATTGATCCAGTTCGGGTTGAAGCGATTCAGAAGGTATCTATACCAAGGTCAAAAAAGGATATCCAATCTTTCCTCGATAAGATAAATTTCGTCATGAGGTTTATTCCAAATTTTTCTGAGTTGCTAAAGCACATAACCTCCATGCTAAAAAAGGGAGCTGAAACCAAATGGACAGAAAAGGCGAGGCACTCTTTCGAAGCCATCAAGTAGGCTATCATGGAAGCTCCTACCCTGATTAGTCCATATTACACCAGGGTGTTCTATATTTTCGCTTTTGCTTCCCATGATACAGTGGCAGCAGTCTTACTACAGAAAGATGACGAACGGCTCGATCATCCAATTGCCTTCTTTAGCAAAACATTGAGGGATGCCGAGCTAAAGTACGATCCCATAGGGAAACAGGCCTATGCTCTAATTAAATCATTAAAAGCATTCCGAATTTATATCCTACATGCAAAGGTTATAGCCTATGTCCCTTCAGATTCTATAAAGGATGTTTTAACTCAACCTGACATTGATGGCAAGAGGGCCAAATGGATCGCCAAGCTGATTGAATTTGACATAGAGGTGAACCCACCAGGTTAATAAAGGGCCAAGGTCTAGCCAAGCTGATGGCTAAAGAGAATTGCAAACTATTAGACATTAATTTCATCAGAACAAATTCCAAAAATTTGCCAATAGAGGTAGCTGCAGCGGAACAATGTAACAGCCAACAGGTGGCTGAAAATTTGCTCTCATGCGAGTGGTATTCAAGTATCATTCATTTCCTACAAAATTTAGAAGTTCCCCATGGACTTAGTACAACTCAGGCACGATCTCGCAAGCTCAAATCTGTAAAATTTTGCATAAGTGATAATCTGCTGTATTGGAAAGACCCTGCTGGAGTTTTGTTAAGGTGTTTGGACAAAGAAGAATCAGGTCAAGTCATGCATCACTTCCATTCAAGCATATGTGGGGGGAATCATTACTGGAAAACTACTTCCCGTGATATTTTAAGGGCTGGGTACTATTGGCCTTGTCTGTTCTCTGACGTATACACTTTTGTGAAAACTTGTGACAAATGCCAAAGATTCACAGGAAAACAGCAGCCGAAATCCCTCCCCTTGAAGCCTATTGTAGTTAATGGTCCATTCCAACAATGGGGCCTTGACTTCATAGGGGAGATCAATCCTTCATCCAACAGTCAACACATATGGATCCTGGTAGCCACTGATTATTTCACCAAATGGATAGAGGCAATTCCCACCCGGAATGCTAACCTTCAGTTTATCATCAAATTTCTATATGAAAACATCCTCACCAGATTCGGTTGCCCAAAAAGGCTGCTAACTGATAATGCCCCTACTTTCAAAGATAAAGAGTTAGTCCACATGTGTGAATCAATGGGCATTCAGTTAGTTCACTCCACTCCCTAATACCCTCAAGGAAATGGCCTCGCTAAGTCTTCCAATAAAAGCCTAGTCAGGATCATCAAAAAACTATTGGAGGAAAATCAAAGGAGTTGGGATTCAAACCTAAAATTTGCTCTCTGGGCTGATAGGGTGACAAAAAAGAAATCTATAGGGACCTCTCCCTTCAAATTGGTTTATGGTACTGATGCCATTTTCCCAGTTCAGCTAATCTTGCCAGTGACTAAATTCATTCAGGAGGAACAAGATGAACCAAATGACATGGTGAGAAGAATGCTCGATTTGGTTGAATTGCAGCAGACTAGAGAACAAGTCGTGGAAAGGTCAGAAGCTCATCAGGAAAGGATAAGAAACACTTTTGACAAGAAGGAAAAGATGGATAGTTTTCAGGTGGGAGACTGGGTGCTAAAATGGGATGCCCCCAAGCAAGACAAAGGCAAGCACAGCAAGTTTGATTCTCTCTGGATAGGTCCTTACGTAATAACTCAAGCACAACTGAATAATACTTTCAAACTGCAAAGTCTAGAAGGTCAAGAGATGTTTGGTGGCCCAATAAATGGGCATTTTCTGAAACTTTATTTCACCTGAGGCTTCACAACCTGGTCATTGTAATTACCGTTCTTGGTTTTTTTTAGGTTTAGGTTTTTGGTTTGCAAAATAACTCCATGCCCAATGGAACACTAGAAGATAGATTTTGAGTTTTTGTTTTCAGGGGAAAGGCATTAGACCTGTGGTTCTTGGAACCTCGCAAGGAGGTTTCCATCCATGAGTAGGAGCCAGATGTTATCTCCCCAATTAAATTAGGCTAGGCACTTGTTTAGGAGTTTAGAAGTTTGGTCATTTCATTTTATTGTATTTGAAGGTGCGTAGCATAGGATTGGATTATGTAATGAAGCTTGAAATAACTGTTGAAGTTGCTCTTCTCCAAATAGAATTTTCAGGTTTCGGTAGCTTAGGCAGGCCTATCGATGGTTCATTAGCTACAGAAAACCCCACTTTTCGCAGCTTGCTACGCGAAAGATGAAACGCTCCAACTACCAAAAGGGAAAGCTTACAGCGTGAGTCGTGGGACAGTTTTCAGTGGCTTGGGAGAATACGATGGTGTTCATTAGCCACCGAAGGGTAGATACTTTTTCGCAGCTTACCATACAAAAGTTGGATTGTCTACAGCCGCCGAAACCAAAAAGCATTGGTGAAGATTGTTTTTCGACAGCATACAGGGTTAAAGGCAGATTATCGGCTACCAAAACTGAGTCGGCGTCAATCAGTGGACACGTCAAATCAAGGGTTTGGTCATATTTTAAAGGGAATTCATTATGGCTTAGCTACCGAAAGGGTCACTTCAGCGAATACACGATCTGCCCCAAGGTGAGTCCAGACGCCATCGTCATACCTCTGGCCAGACAAACCTTGTTTCCTCTCTGCATATCAACATTCGAAAATTTCGTTCCTCCAAGTATAATCATGTCGCGGTAGCCATCATTACGCCCTCATGATTAACCACCTTTTTCACCCCCTCAGAGTCAGTTCCTGAAAAGCCACACCACCTTTCCTCTTTCACCCTCACCACGACGATTGAACTCATTTTCTCTCTGATTTCGCGTCTCTCCCTCAGTCCCATTTTCAGCAGTAGGCGCTAGGAAGCAAGTTGCAAATGAAGAAAGGAGGAGGAGCGGCCCTAAGAAAGGAATTGAACAACATCTGCTACTTGGAGGCGCACCCCGAGGTATGTTAATTCTTCAAAAATGTTGGTTGCTATAATTTTTGCAAAAAACTATAGGGTTCTCATCAACAGGTGGCCGAAGCATTTTCCCTCACGTTTGACGGCAATATGGCAGTAATAGGCAAGGAGGAATTCCAGGTGAACGAGGCCCTTATAGCCCAGGTGACAGAACTTCCAACGACCGGAGAAAACAGGTTTAAGACCACTGTCAAAAAGGATTTCGAATTTCAATCCTACCTGAAACCTAAGCATAAGAACCTGGTATGGAAGAAAGACATTCCTATGTCATATCTAGAGGATAAATGGCAACTCTTATTGAAGTCGATTTTGGTTTACATAACCTGTGAAGGCAGGTATAACAGAGTGCTAATTTACCATTTTAGATTACTAGATCACTTCACTGGCAAGAGCCCCTTAAATATCCCTTTCTACCTCCACAAGAGCCTGACCAAAATGGCACATCAAGTCAAAGCCCAGCCAACCAAAATTGCAGGTAGGTTGTACCACCATGGTTTGATTAAACTCATGGTCTCCGAGTTGTTGCAGAGGAAAAGCATGAATTGGGCTTTCTTCCTTTTCTGGAGTGGGTTCGAAAAAAAATTGCCACTGGAAGATGGAAAGAATTTTTCCACCCCTAGAAGTGGGAAAAGGAAGAGGAGGGCTATCTCCCCAATTACAACCAACCCCCTTTCCTCAACCCCCAAAGTGAAGAAATCCAAAAGGAAATTAGAATTCAAAAGCAAGACTGAGGACAAGGGAGCTGCTTCAGGAGAGACCCCTTCAAGGAATGCAAACCTTTTAAACCTCCCCTACACCGATTCTGAGGAGGATGAATTGCAGGGAGCTGGAGCAGGAAATAAGGAGGTGGCGACAGAGCAAGAGTTCCAGGAAGTAGCTCTACCTACGATGGAACAGGAGACCACTTATGTTAACTTGCCTTCTCCTACACCTGTGGAAGAGCAAAAATTTGAATGTGCAAACTTACCTTCCCCTACACCTGTGGAGGAACAAGGTCAACAAGTAGCCGAAGAATTAATTCATAAAGCAAAGAGTTCTGCCTCACAGAAAATTAATCGACTCCTCAAGCAGGCATATGAACTCGAGATACTCCAGAGATTCATCAAGGAAAAAAATGAGAGGCTGACCAAAAGATATAATGGGCTGTATGTTTCTTTTTAGGGGTTGAGCAAGAAGCATGGCAAAATGAGAGGAAGAAACATTAGGCTAATCAGAGAAAATATCAGGCTGAGGAGAAAGGTTGAGTCTCTAGAGGGTAAGGAAAAAACTCAGAATCCCCAGCCTAAGGTGCAGTTAGACCTCGACACCTTAGCAACCGCTGCAATCAATTTTGCTGACACTCCAGCTTTGGCCCAGGAGGAAGAGGAAGCCAAGCAACAGGGAGGAGTAGCGAAGGTCAGAAACACAGTTTTGTAAAACTTTTTGCAAGTTGGAGCATATGCCGTTTTTGGCAGCTTGGGAAAACATAGGAGTTGTTCTTTAGCTGCCGAATCCCGATTTGGAGGTTTACGACATACAGGCAGAACCCTCCCAGTTACCGAAAAGAGAGAAAGGTTCCCAGTGCCTTAAAGCGATTCGGTGGTTTAGGCGAAGCGTTAATCTAATTCATTAACCACCAAATACAAGGTTTTCGGTTGCTTATCATTTTTGAGCCCAGTTTTGCTAACTGCCAAAAACGCAGAAAATGCAGAGGTTTGTCTTTGGGCATCAAAACTTTTTTCTGTTGGCCCGAGCATCTTAAAGGCGTTTTCCAGGGGATTGATGAAATTTCAAAGCATCATGATCACCTCTATTTCCAAACTGAGGGCGCCAGCAAGATAAACAGAGGAATATTGCCGCCTATGTTTAGAAAAAGACACCTACAGGTTTTTGCAGACAACAATTTCAAACTCGTCCTCTAGCCCCCAGAGGCTCGTTTCAGCTGTCAAGCGTAGGTGTATCAACAAGAATCAGTTATTTTCATCATAATACACTGTCACATATTTCATTAACTGTTCTTAGTTGTTATTTTTTTTAGATTCGATCCATCTTTTGGGATCTCAAAAACTTTGTAATGGCTATATAGCCCAGAACGGAAGTAGAACGAGGGTTCAATTTTGGAGAAACTTTGCTTAAATTTGTATTATTAGACTTCTGGTTACATATCATTTATATAAGCTTATTTTTCTATATGTGTGTTCAGTTTCCATTCTTATATCTTTTATACTTGCAGTGAAATGTCTATTGCCTGAGTTTTCATTTGTTTATGCCAGATAGCTGTAATCCTATCTTCGTATTGAGAACTGGATATTCAGTGCCCTTTTGCTTGTCGTGATTTGCCATTTATATATATATATATGTTGTATGTATGAGTTTGCTAGCACGATAAGATTTCGTCTGTCTATCTTTTACAAACTTCCTGAACACCAGTGGCTAAAGCCTTGTCTATTTGAATGTATCCCTGTATGTTTTGAGCATATGAGTTTTGATCTCAGTCATCCAACTTGATCCACATTTTACCCCATCCTTCAAGATAAGTTCAAGTTACCAAGCTCTTCCAAGTACAACCAACGAAGACTCCTAGAGGGATAACACATTTTTTAATGTGTTCCAGTTGTATGAGCGAACCTTAGTGGTAGAATTCCACCACATGTACCAATTATATTCAAGTCCTTCGAGCTACATTGAGGAATACCTTATTTTTTCATCATCGGATTGGATTCTATGTATTCAAAATAACTCTTCTGCTTTATTGATCCAAGCCACGCTCTGCTTGGGCTTGCCATCAAAATTTGGTAACTCCAGTTTGGGTTTCATTGGTAACCACCCATTGGTTTCATTGAACTTGAGTGATGCTGGTTGAAAAGTGGTTATGATTCGTGTGGTTTTGTGTAATTTCAACTTTGAAGAAATTCGATTGAGGATCGGTTGTATCTGTGAAACTAGGGGATGACTGGTTTTTGTTCGGCGAATCCATATTTTTGGATGCTTATTTTTCCTCAAAACACCTCACCATTTTCTCAATTCCTTCATTAAACTCTATTTTCATCTTGCTCATTTCTCTCGCTACAACACTGATGATCTCACTTTGTGTCATCCCTGTTAATCCTTCCATTTCTTCACGAATCTCGGCTTCAATTTTGTCTAACCTTGCATTAAGGATTTTAAGTGTCTTAGAATCTGCATCATGGCATTTTTCTATCATATACATATGTTTGTTCATCTTTGATTGGGATCAGGAACAAGGGGATGGGGGGTTCCTAGACCCCATTTTGCTTGTCAAGGGCTAAAAATTGTAAATATAATGATCAATAGTTATTATATTTAATAATAATTTGTACTTTTAATAATAATAAGAATATTAATATTATTATTAATATTTGTTATTCATACAAGTTTGAAGGGTGGCATGGCTAGAAAAAGTTGGAGTGGACTCTCGAGGTGATGAGGGGAATGTGGAAAGGGCATGGAGAAAGGTGGTGAATTAGGCTAAGTGTGCAGGTTTGAAAGGGAGGCGAGCTAGCGTATGGGAGCATGGGTAGTGTGTAGGATAGGAGTAGAGCGGGAGGTGTATGGGAGTGCAGAAGTGGCATAAAGGGAGTAAATAGGTAGTGGGAGAGGGAGATGATCGCGGCATGTAGGAGAGAGGATGTGGAGGGGTGGAGGTAAGGAAAAACCTGCACAAGGGAGAGAGAAGGAGGGAGTTGGAGTGGGATGAGTAGGTGGCAGGCATGGGAAACGAAGTAAGGAGGAGATGAGTAGGAGACACGAGGTGTAGGGAGATGGGACGGGTTGGGGAGGAAGGGAGAGAAGAGGAATATGAGAGGAGGAGCAAGGTGCAGGGTGACAGCACTATCGATGGACGATGTAGGAAAATCGAAGGAAGTGAAGGGAGAGAAGGGATGGTGTGTGCAATAAGGGGGAGGAGAGTGGAGGATCGCATAGAGGGAAAAGGGTCGAGGATAAGAATGTGTGGGGTGAGTGAAGAGTAAGGATGCAACACTGTATGTAGAAAGTGTAGAGAGGAGGGAGTGTAGCAGAAATGAAAGGAAAGGAATGGAGGGGGAGGACGAGTGAACCTGCTCTGATACCAAATGGAGTGGACAGTTCATGTTCACTGTTGAATTGAAGGAATAATTTTGTAAATTATGTAATAATATAGAAAACAATGATAGTTTAATGATGAATATTTTGCAATTGGTAGTCACCATTTATATGGTTTGGGTAGCCATTTTGAGGATACACGTCCTCTTAAAACCTAATATTAATCTTTATTATTATTATTATTATTAATTAATTCTTATTTAATATTTATGTTGATAACATGGAGCATGAGGTTCCTTGATACCTTTCCAAGGTTTTCCTTGGAATGGGGGGAACATTCCCCCATCCATCCCTGCAGTAGGGAGTGGAAATTTCCAATCCACTATACCTATTTCAGGAACAAACCCATTTACAGAATGGAATACTCAAATGAGCGGTGGTTTTCAATCATCCTCCTGTTAGATCTAACCTTTTTTCAACGTTTAGTGGGTGTGGTAGTAATTTCATCCCTTCAACTACAATGCCAGCAGGGGGAAACCCCTCCTAGGATAAATGGAGTTGGTTACAAGGTAATTTAGTTGGGGTAAACCCTTTACAAAATAAATGTAACCCCTTTCAAGGAGCATTTGCTTCACAAGGTATGGTAGGGGGAAACTCCTACTAATATTTTGGGAACCCTACTAGTGGAAACTTCCCAACCCATGGTTCATATGCGAATATTTGTACCACACAGCCTAGGCTTCCTTTTCTAGCAACTTTGAATTTTATAGACTTGTCAAAATCGATGAATGACCTAGTGTGTCATGATCCAAGTTGGCCTTCGGTCCCAACCAAGATTCCTTCATACATCCCAACATTTGAAGGTAATACCAGAGAGGATCCTGGAGATCACGTTAGTAATTTTCATTTGTGGGGTTCTTTCAATTCACTCAATGACGACTCAGTTTGGTTAAGATTTTTTAAATGCACACTCACTGGAGTAGCAAAGAAATGGTTCATTGAGATTCCTGGTTCATCCTGCCATTGCTTTCATGATTTAGTAATTGTGTTCCTGGATCACTTCGAGCTTCTAGTCCAGCATGATGCCAGTACTGATCTGTTGTCACAATTTCGATCGAACAAATATACCCATATCTCATATCATATCCAAGAATTGCATAGGCAAAAGAGGTTGATAAAGACTAATTTCCCCCTGATTTACTGCTCTAATGGTTTTTAAAGTCCTTATTTCCATATATCTCCAAGGATATTTCTACTTCATGGGTGAGCATGGAAGAAGAATCCATATTTAAATCCCATCAAATAGACTCGATTTACTCTCAATATGGGTTACTATATGAAATTTTACCATATTCAGCGAGACCTAACTCGAACCCTTAGACGCCTGAACCAAGACCACAAGCTGATGGCATAATTGGTTTTATGCAAAATTCTGTTGCAGAAGCAATTAGTAATCAGATGAAAAATATGTATATTCAACGTTCTACAGCAGGAGAAGTTAACATGGCTTCCTCTCCTTCTTCTCAAATAGACACTATACATAATGTCTAGGATAATACAAAAGGTAACCAGTAGCCCGACGAAAAGAAGAATAACAAAAATAAGAAAGGAGAGGATAATACTTATAAACCAAAAATGAATAATAATGATGGTGGAGATAAGACAGGGCAATGAAAAGTTAAATTCCTTTGTAAGCTTTTCAAGGGATGCCATATTACCTATCAATTCCCTTTAATCGAATAATCTCAGAAGTTGTTAAATCATAAGCAACAACATGTTGTTTTAACCAATCCTTTTCCACAAGGACAACACGTGGCTTCTGGTTTCCAATCTTGTTGGAAACACGTAAGGAGGCATAGAAAGTGCACTCTCATCTAATCAATAATTCATCAATATGGTCGGTTCAAATGTTTTATTATCGACTCGAGCTAAAGGTTATGGCAATTATGAGTCCTCTTCGAGGGACAAAGAGAATTTTGAACCGCAGAACCCTCTTAATATAGAGAATCTTGTGGGAGAGACAATGCCTAGAATAACTAAAGGTGTTTATAAGAGGGTGTCACACAATCCAAATGTTATAGTTTCACCCAACTATTCAATTGTTGAAGACTTAAATCAAACTCTGTGTACCATCTTAGCTCTTGAAGTACTCGAAACTTGTCCTTCGCAACGGAGTACTTTGTTGTCTGCTATCAGAAGTCAAGATTCCTTGAATGCTCAAGTTGTTAAGTTTGATGTATCTGATGTCAAACCTCACCTTCCATATCATGTTTCCTTCGAAATCAATGTGGTTCACTCCACAAAGACTATTGGATGAACTGTCATGGATGAGGGTGCATCCACTTGTTTCATGGCTCTATCTTGTTGGAAAGCTATTGGTTCTCTAGAATTTGCTCCATCACCAACTTTTACTACATATTTTAATGGATGGCCTTTTAGACCACATGGAATAATTCCTTCATTTCCTGTTGAACTGGGCGGAAAAACAATTTGTGTATAGGTGGAATTGGTCAATGCACCAATCAATTACAATATTTTGTTAGGATGAAGTTGGACTTATGTAATGACTGCCATTGTATCTTCAGTATTTCGAGTGTTGTGTTTTCCTCATCAAGAAAAAAACATTACTATCAATTAGTTATCATTCACTTGGACTAATACTAATGCACCCCCGGGATCGAATGTTCCATGGATTGATAAATCTCATGTAGAAACAGAGAATATAGGAGTGGGAATGTATCCTTCATTGATGGGAACTTTTAATATCCCAGCTCCTACTTTCTTTATTAGTTCTACTCCAATTTTGGTTGATGAGGAAGTCCATGTTCCATGAGTAGCATCTTTTCAGACATCATATCTAAATGATCCTTGGGTTATTCCTACTCCATTGTATTCGATGGAAGAATCTCAACATTCTATTATGAATTTACCATTGTTTGCGGCCAAAGTGGATTATCAAGCAATTCAACATACAATAGACACTGATTCTTCACCTATAGAAGAGTTGGATGAAATTACTGAGCCAATTTGGGCTCTTGATTCCTCCTATTCTCTTGATTGTCTTGATATGATCCTACCTTCAAATGAGGCTATTCTGGAAACTCTGACGAGGCTTGATAATCCCTAGGATGATTTGCATCATCGATCTTATTTTCTTCCATCCATTGATAAAATAGAGAGTGGAGATATCCTATTGAATTTAACTAAAGATGTTGATCAATCGTTGAATCCTTTGGCTCAACAGGGAGTATATTCTGAAGTTAATATGGCTAATATTTCAAAAACCATTCTGAACAATATCTCCAGTGATCTCGATGTTGTGGAAAACGTGTATATTGGTGCCAATTGTTCTCTGGAAGAAGTTTGTATATATACTAATCTTTTTAGAGAATTTTGTGATTTATTTTCCTTGCCATATAAGGAGATGTCAGGCATTGATCCCCACATTGTTGAACATGAGACTAAAACCTATGAGAACATTAAACTTGTTCGACTGAAGCTCCATACAGTCAATCCTAGGAAAGCGACAACTATCAAAACTGAAGTTGAAAAAATTCTTAAGGTCGGTTTTATTTATCATGTTTCTTTAACGGAATGGGTATCCAATCCTATTCATGTATACAAGAAGCAAGGTAATCTCTGTGTGTGCATGTGTCACATCCCCATGTTGACCCTATTGCACTAAAATTGTAAATGATGTAATATTGTTATAAAATCATGGTGAGGAGCTCAAGGCCAAGGCCCCACCATCGATTTATTGATGCATGTGGTTTACATGCTAGCCAAGCACAGTGGAAATTATGAATATTATGTAAATATGCATTTTAATAAAATACCCACAACTAGCTATGCAATGCAACAAGAGATGGGGGCATGATTTTACAAGGAATTGGGAGGGAAAACATTCAAACCCTTGAGCCGATCAAGTCAAGCCAAGTGTCAATGAGATAACCCATCAAACCCTCAACTACCCATTTTGACTTTTGTACCCAATCATTCATTTCTCCCAAGAGCTGGTTGAGGTAGTTAATGCCTTGGGGAATGACAGGTATGGCTATCCAAATTCGAGTATGGGAAACCACCCTTCATGGAAAAACGTGTTTTGCTTCTTGGGCAAGAAAACAGCCATGCATTGCTCCCCAAGCCATCACCCATCAAGCAGTTTTGCCTCTCTCACGTTTTTGGAGCTTCCTGGGCGTTTTTCCTCCATGTTTTTCCTGCGTTTTTCTTGTTTTTCAGTTGGGAAGAGGGTGTTTTTGTGTTGTAGAGCTACTGGAAGAAGAGGGAGCTCGATTGGGGTTTCAATGAGGCCATTTTGGGCAATTTGAAATTCCCATAACCTGTGGGAGAAATCGGGTTTTCTCCCTGTGGTTGAATTCCCCTTCTCACAGTCCATTTTGGTGTGCCCACGATTTGGGAAAACCCATGGCCATCATGTTTGTAAATCCAATTGCTGGAAATGTGTTGGGATTGAGATGGGTGTCTCTTGCTTTGGCTGTGCATGAGCTGGAATGTCCCATTTTCCTTGTAAGAATCATGCCCAGCTTGGGGGTGGCAGTTGTGTTGAGAGAATTGATGAACACAACTGGCCTATGGTTGGGTGGAACGTTGCAGCGACATAGCTAGTTGTTTGGGACAGCATTACATCAAGATGAGTATTTTCTTAGGTGCAATTACTTCTGCAAATGTATTAATTTGTTGACTGTGTTAAATTGAATGGCATCATGTAATGTGTGTAAAAGATGTTATTCCGCTGTGCATGTTTATTTAAATTACATCTGCACACATTTGATTTTTAATTACTGTGAATAAAATGAATGGGTTGAGTTTATGTCAAAGCCCCAGAATTGGAATCATGTTCCCTTCCTCCAATTGGATAGATGGGAGGGTATGTGACAACATGGACTTCCATGATTTAAACAAGGCTTGTCCTAAGGACAATTTTCATACGCCATTTATTGATCAAATTATTAATGAATGTGCAGGGAGTGAGATCTTTTATTTTATAGATGGACTCTCAAGCTATAACCAAATTCATGTCCATCCCGAGGATCACCATAAAACTGCATTTATATGTCCTTAGGTAACTTTTTCTTATCCAAAAATTCCCTTTGGCCTTAAAAATGTTGTAGCTACCTTCCAACAAGCTATGTCTTTCATTGTTCATGATATAAAACACATTGTTGAAGCTACTTAGATTATCTAGTGGCTCATTCTCGAAAGAGACAAAATCATCCTGCTCATCTTTTCCTTGTGTTTGAGAGATGCAAACATTATAAGATTGACTTTATTCCTCATAAATGTATTTTTATGTGTCAAGTCTAGACGTATTATAGGTTTTGTATTCTCTAATAAATGTATTATTGCCTATCGTTTGAAAGTTGAAGCTATTGCCAACTTACCTCTTCCTTGCAATGATTGTCAGCTTCATAGTTTACAAGGAAAACCAAACACTAGCATTTTTTAACCCAAAATCCGACGGCATATATGTCTGATTTTTGTCATCACGCTATCGACCATCTGACAAGATTATCCTTTTTTAAACATTGTTTTCACTTTGGCGCATATCCGACAGCAAAATGGCCGCATCGAATATTTGACCCAGTCCTGTTGGATATCTAACCACACCTCTTTTAATATACCCGTCGAATATCTGACACTTAGGGGTCGTATATCCGACACCATTTACTTTAAGGGTAGTCGAATATCCAACGCAGATACCTAGAAAGACCGACGGTGTTTGGCGTCGATGATTTGGCAAGCTCATCGGATTTTTTGAAGGGGGCATCGGATATCCGACCGAAATTACATTTTAAGAAGTTTAATATCCGATGCCTCTTGCCATCGGTGGTATGGAGAGACCGTCAGATTCTTTGGAACGGATCATAGAATATCCGACGAATATGGGGAATTTAAAAAAAAAATACAGAGATATTTGATCAAAAAAAAGTATTCAATCAAGAGTGGGGAAATCACAGCAAAGGGTCAATTAATCACCCAATCAATGCAACCACATTTTAGGTTTTGCCACCTAAGAAAGGGTCAAGCTCAATGAGTTGAGGAAGATAATGGCAAAGCACAATACTAAGTACAACTAAATTCTTACCATTCCCATAGGTTATGGGTTGCAGGGATATTACTACCACCTTCAGGCTTAGTGTTTGCAACCACCAAACATAGTTACATCCCAAAGATCATTAATAAAAAAATATTTCCAGGCATAAACTGAGTTGGAGCACCCTTGTTTGTCAAGTACACTCCCAACCCCTTAATACTCATAGACCGGGTTATATAAGCTAAAATTTTTACTAAACCAAGTACACAACCATCCCCAACAATGGGTAGGCCACCTCTTTTTATAATCTATCCGAATGTAACATTTTTACCAAGATTTTTCTCTTGGCCTTCCCCCTACTCATGCAAGGGTTAAATTGGCTTGAGGGAAAATATACAAGTGTCCAAAACAAGAAGGTAAACATGAAATAAAACCCTTTCCTTCTACCCATTTACCCCAGTTAACTTTGGAGGTCATTTTCCACTTTTTCCCTTCCCAAGGCTTCTACAATAGCGTATACATCCGCATTAAGACATAAGACCTTTCCTTAGGTGGATTTTCCTTTCACAATTACACCTGTATCAAATTATTCCATTCAACATATCCATGTATACATTACAACAACATCATCAAAATAAACATCATAATCCATAAACTATATGACATCCAGTTAAGCCATGTCATCAATGAGTCAAAGAATCACAACAAGACTAAGAAATTTCTTGGAACCCCAAGGACTCCTTAAAGATTCCACCACCGAAGTGTTGGGCCAAGGAATTCCAGGTAAACCACATAATCTTAAAGCATCATGAATCATATAACATAATAAAAAGTCACCAAGATATCAACCTGTAACAAGTTAGCTCATCTAAGATACCCATGTACTATATGCAACATCATTATAATCAATGTTAGCCATAATATAAAACATATCAATGACAATGCATCCTATACATGTAAACTTCATAACAAGGTGTACAACATATGCATAAATCATATTAAGGAAAAATAGTAAGGCATTCCTAGACAAATTACAACATGAATGTATCCATCATAAACCATATATAATAAGGATAGATCATACCAAATTATCATCAAGGGTCATCCATGCTACATAGTTATCTAGGAGATCTAGCCAACCCTTAACCAGACCAGCTTACCTCATTCCTCATTGCACCTATACCCATGTTGAAGCCATACACCCTTTTCTTAGGTGCATTTTCCTTTCACAGTTCCACTTGTAGCATATTAGTCCATTCAACATATCCATGTATACATTACAACATCATCAAAATAAACGTCATAATCCATAAACTATATGACATCCAGTTAAGCCATATCATCAATGAGTCAAAGAATCACAAGAATACTAAGCAATGTCTTGGAACCCCAAGGACCCCTTAAAGATGCCACCACCGAAGTGTTGGGCCAAGGAATTCCGGGTAAACCACATAATCTTAAAGCATCATGAATCATATAACATAATAAAAAGTCACCAAGATATCAACCTATAACAAGTTAGCTCATCCAAGATACCCATGTATATGTAACATCATTATAATCAATGCTCACCATAATATAAAACATATCAATGAAAATGCATCCTATACATGTAAACTTCATAACAAGGTGTCCAACATATGCATAAATCATAGTAAGGAAACAAAGTAGAGCATTCCTAGACAAATTACATCATGAATGTATTCATTATAAACCATATATAATAAGGATAGACCATACCAAATTATCATCAAGGGTCATCCATGCTACATAGTTATCTAGGAGATCTAGTCAACCCCTAACCAAACCAGCTTACCTCATTCCTCATTCAAATGTTAGCAACTTGGTTCATTTGAATAGTAAGGTATATAGGTTGATAGACAGCTTATGTTTTTTCAATTTCTTCTTATAAATTTTAGTAATTGATGTGAACATATTCTAGATGTCAACAGTACACCATGGGAACACTAGGCTACTACCTACATAAATTTGAAACCTGGATACCTCAAAAAGCATGTATTTGTAAAATTGTATCATGAAATTCAATGTTTAAGAGGGAAATCATTTCATATGTATGAGAAAAATAGGACAAAGGGACAACAATAATTTAAGAGCAATTACTTTGATAATATTTGTTTCTAAAGGTTCCATTGTTTTATCATAGTGTTATATAGATATCATTTTTTTTTAAAGCAAAAAACATTTTAGTGTTACCTTGAATAACATCAAGTAACTTCTAAATTTGCTCAATCAAGGAGATCTAAGATATTTGAATTGTTCCAAATCTTGTTAGTCTCAACATCCTTCTACAGTTACTTAAACTTCCTTGCAGTCATAGAGTTGTAGCCATACCATAAGGGATATCTTAATTCATCTGATAGGGGAAATTACCTTCTTTCATCAGATGGAGCTTGACTTGAAGAAGAAGTCCATGACTTTTGAAGTTGATGGTGCTAGGGTAATACAATCCCTATAACTTTATCAAGGGCTTCCATACACTAAGCTCAGTTGTTGATATTAGAAAATCTAGAACACTTGAAGTTGTTGAGATTTCATTATGAAAACAAGTAAGAATAATCCAATATTCATTATAAATAAATGAAAGAAACAAGCAACTAGACACACACATAATGACAATTGATATATAAATTCAATATGTATGTGACACAATGTTCCCTTAGTAGTGAAGTTTATTTCCTCTCTCTCATTTTATGTTGAAGCTTACTTTGAGGTTAGGATTTAAGATGACTAAAGTGCAAAGGGAGGCATCCAAGACACCATAATATGTAACCAGTGACTCCAACAAATTGAGATCCAAACCAACAAGGGGAATACACTAATATAAAGTGAGATGTTTCCAAAACCAGACATGAAGAGTGCAAAAAAACATAATCAAGGGATGTAAAAGCCATTAGAATGATATGAAAACACCTCAAAGGCACTTAGGACATACACAAATCCTCTCTCAAAATGTGAAAAATGCTCCAAAAGTTGGACGTCTTTCAAGGAAACCATCAAAGTGATGCTCCAACATATGAGTCCGTGTGAAAGAAGACTCCAAATGTGATGGCCTAGATTTTTTTCATTAGCTAAGTCCTAGATTTTGCCGAAACAACCCTCCAAATGGTGCCTAAGACTACTCCAACATCACATAGGGTCTTCCAAATAGTAATAAACCCTCTTCAAATGAATTCTTTGCAAATATACAACTGCCCTGAAACAAATTTGGGAACTTGCTTCATTGTTCTCATGCTACTTTGATGCCCAAAATTCATAGTGAACAGGTTATGGGGCACAAAAATACCCAAAAGTACCCTTTATTATTGTTAAGAGGTCAAGACATGCTTAGGATTTCTACTATATTAGGTCTATCTCATGCACAAATGATAAATGAGTTGTTGTTTATTGTTGTTGTTCATGCCCACATTGTGGAGAAATTGTTGTTTGAAACTACTTGGAGGTCAAAGAAAGGATGAATCATGCCAAAGTTTTCCCAAATTGTGTCCAGAATTGACCCAGGTCTTATAATTAGGTCACCTACTACTGCTTCCACCCACAAACATGCCTAAAACTACAAAATGAAGCCTCTTACTATTGTTTTAAGGCACAAAACACACCCATATTGTACCAAGAAATGGAAATTACCTATGAGAGATATATTCCTATTTATTCAAGCAATTAGATATATTTCCTACTATTCAAAATAATGTTGACAAAACCTCTCAAGAATATAAATCAAACTATCATGTATTGTCGACAAATAAAACAAGGTCAGGTCAAAATCTAGGAAATGACATCCCAAATCAAGTCAGTGTGGCAATGAAGAGGAAAGTATCTATGAAAACCTTTGTATATTTTATGTGACAAAAAGAGCAAACTTTCATATGGATTCTAGTTCGAGTCAGGTGAGTTAGTGAATGATTTGGTATTGAGCAAGCACTTTGACCTCTCCTTCATATCCACATTATTAATGAAGGTATTTGGACATCAATACATGAACTGTTTCCATTGGTTGTTTTCATCACTATATTGTCTTTTTATATTTTTGCTTCCATTGTGATCCAAAACTAATCACTGTCATACATCTTCCTAATGACACTTAAGCACTATTTTCACATGTATTTATTGATGTCTTATGGATATCAAAATGATGAAAAGTGTTCTTTTTCGTTTTGAATACTAATAGATCATTGTTGACACTATTCTATTGATTGTCATAACTATAAGACCTCATTTGCATAGTCCCTAAACCACACAACTAATATCATGTTACTATTGTTGGCAAGGATTTCAACATACTTAAGATCTAAGATATCTTTGAGGAGTATATTACTATTAGGTATTGTCATTATATCTTTGTCATTCTGCTACAAACAATTTACAACAAGTCCATCTTTGTTAATTTCATAAAACAACCTCCTAGTTCACTCATAAGTTGACATTACATATTGGTGTTTGTGTTCACAATAGAAGGAGGTATAAACCTATGTTTATGACAATCCTCTAATCAATTTTATATTGTTGTCGTTGTATGACTTATAGGATTAAAATCAAATTGTTGAAGTTGATTAATCAATACATTCACTACCTTATTGGCCACCATGAATCTCTGAATGTGGCATAAACTTTTAACCTCCAAACCACATTGACATTGTTGATAAGAGTATTTATATTGTCTGAGATAAACTGATTATGTTCTAAGTATTTTATTATTGGTTATCATAAAATATTTTTTACATACTTTATGAGAGTAACCTTAACACTAGCTATTGACATTAATACAATAGTTTGGGGTTATTTTCTCTTATGATACATACAATACAGTCCTTTAAACAAATCCTAGTGCAACATGGCCTCTTGGTTCACAATTTTCACCAACTTTATGCATCTCAAGGTGATATTATCCTGCAAGATTCCTTTGTGATAATCAAGTGTGACAAGAAAGCTGAAAATGTGTTCCATGTTGATAATCAAGTGTGATAGGAAAGCCACACGAAATATTGGTTCATTATGGGGTCATAGGCAACAATGATCATATAAAGTAGATTCATTCCTCTTCATGACATATCACTTATGCTTGTGAATTATGTAATCCTATAGAATATCATAGATAACATAGTAATTCATCCTATTTGCATAAGAGCATAACATGCAACCAAGGATTCAAATATGAAAGTTTACAAACCTCCCAAATTGGAAATCAACTCCCCCCAATGCTTAGCATTGATTAAAGAGAATGTGGAAAAAGGTGTCACCAATGGGATAATACTATGACTTTTTAAGTTGATGATGCTAGGGTAATACAATCCCTAGAACTTTATCAAGGGCTGCCATACACTGAGTCTACTACAAATTCCATGGAGAAGTATGTTATGGATCATATTTATACTTTGACGAGTGGAAAAATAACATATTAACTAATCCTACTACTGATGGGTTAGTAAACTTCAAGAGCATCCATTCCTTTGATATTGATTCTGAATAATCATTAAATGAGTGGTGGAAAAAGAGACGAGATATCTTCTAGAAGATGATCTATAATTAAAGTTTTTTCGTGAATTTGAATAGAGTTGTGAAACCCAACTATATATGATGGGGTAATGGATGTGGAATACTCTTTGAGTGAAATAAAAGGCACGATTGTGGAATATTAGGGACTCCCTATGCTAGATATGGATCTACGAGGCACTACTGAGAGATGGTGGGCTACTTATAAATAAGACCTATCAGCTACTTGGGATGAATTCCATCCTGCTATGACACATAGGTTTGCCAGCTAAGTTTCAATGTCAAAAATTATCTTCCAATAAAGCTAAATATATCATGACTATGGAAATATATGATGGTAGCATGAATCCTTTTATTCATGTTGAGAACTGTACCTAGAAGTAGGATAGTGAAGGCATGTAGCATTATTTTTTTATTTAAAAATTTGTCCAAACTCTGGGATCCATTCCTAATGTCTAGTATTTACAAGAAGAGATAAGAAGGTGAACTAGGGTTTTTTTTCTTTAGATTCAAATATATCAATACTTATCCTTTGTGTTAAGTCACCCAAGGTGAGAGAAGTATTGAAGCTCATTAAGGAATTTTTGCTTACTGACAAGTTGCATGACACACATTCTCCTATTGTTTGTCCTTATCATCAAGACATGTATCCTTCCAAATCTCGACAAAACCATTGAAGTGTCCTCTCTATTTCAGGAAGATTGGAAAGAATGGAGAGGATGCAAATGATCTAGAGGATTTGAGACATATCTCATTCAAATATTCTCAAGGAGATTCCAAGGAAATTAAAGAGAAGGGTAAGGATGGTTCCAGTGCATCATATAATCATCCTTTGAAGTTGTGGAAAATCGAAATTGGTTATGAAGAGCAACCAAACATCACTTCTATAAGATATTATTGGGATGAAAATATTATTTCTAAGGTCATAGACTTACTGAAAAATCGTTTTTAAAGTTTTACTAAGATGTAAGGCATCATGGGAGAACAGGGGAAAATGAAATTTGAGTTGTGACCAAATGATAATACCGTTAAACATCAATATCTCGTCTTAATCCCAAGGTTAAAGAACAATTGAAAAAGGAGATTAAGGGAAATATGGTTATAGGTCTGATATTTCCTATAAAAGAGACTATTTGGATTAATCACATTGTCATTTAGAGCAAGAAAGATATGGATGGTATCAAGGTCTGTTTGGATTTTAGAAGTTAGTTATTCATGTATGTGGGAAATGAAGCGTGCTCTTGTACATATTTATTCTTTGAATACCATCAAGTCAAGATGGAAAAACAGAACAACCAAAATACATCCTTTATCATTGAATGAAGTTTTTTTGCTTACAATGTTATGCTGTTTGGACTCAATAATTCACTACTTGTCTTCTCTATAATTGTGTACAAAAAATGCCAATAGTTTTGAAAGAACTATGAAAATGGATGGCTATAAATAAAAATGTTTTAAAGAAGCTACAATTTAAAAGTATGTCACATTGCATCATTTCTCTTACCCATGTCCTGTAAATACGCATCTGTTGTCGATACTTATAATTTCTTGGAACAACTTCCCTTGATTTGTGGAGCTTTATAATGTCTACATTTGCTTTACCTTTCAAAACATATTTCAACATACTACAAATATTTTCCTGTTGCAATAATTTCATGGTAGTACCCCTCAAATAAAGATTTGTTGCTTATGAAAATAACGAAATGAACCTAAAAAAATATAGTCTCAGTAGCCTCATTGAAGAAAAACAACATTAATAATGAACATTTTACGTTTGATGAACATTTTAATTTAATAATGTAAATTACCATAATATTCAAGTAAAATAATGGATAATAAGAGTTCACCTAAGGAAACATGGAGAACACCAAATCAAAGTATATAATACCACCGATCACATCAAAACGCCAATTTTTCTTCTGAAATTTCAAAATGTTTCCCAAGGCTATCTGTAACAAGTTCCAAGGGATGAGTGAAATAGCCATAGTAAAATTTCAACACTACAATTATACACCAGAAGAAATTTTATAAGTCATGGAATACATGCTATAACAATAATGCTTCAAAGAAATAACTGTGGGAAATGGATAATTCCTTACCTTGTCAGAGGTTTGGAAAGTAGGATAAGATGCTTTAGTTTCATAACAAGCCCCAAGAAATTGTCAAAATTTAGATGACACACGAGTGGGTTGTAGAAAGGCAGCACCATAGCCATTCATTGAGCTCCTCTATGTTTTGAGAATAATTTAATATTCTCTACTAAACAAGGCCAATCACGTGAAGGTGGAATCTCTTATGGCCCCTCCCCCCCTCACATCACTCTCAATTCCCCATACCCAGTGCATGTACTTGAAAAAACAATTGCATGCAAACATGCAGATTTCATCATAAACAAGCATTTACCATTCATTCAATAAAAGCTAACATTCATTAAACCATTCATTCATTCAATCAACACATTCATTCAATAAAAGCTAACATTCATTAAACCATTCATTCATTCAATAGGAAAAAAATCATGCATGACCTTATATTATCAAAACTAATTACTCAATATTTCTTCAGTCACTTCTTTCTAATTTTTTTTCTCTTTATAAAATCAACAAGAAGCTCATCTTCTTGAACTTGTTGTTCAGTTCTTGGTGCTTCATCAACTTGTCGTGATGTCTGGCTAGTAGAGTACTCGCGACGTGGATTTTGCGGCAAGGGGTCCTAATTTGCTGCAATAATGTGGAAATGTTACATCGATATATTTTGTTATTATAATGACAAGTATTTCATTTTTAAAAAAAATTACAAAGGTGCTTTTTACCTGTTGTGGCCACATCATGCTCTTCATATTCCTGTACAGGCTCAACTTGTACAGTGTGACCATCTACATGCTCTGCAGTTGAAACATGGAGAAGTACAATTAATGTTCACCATCTGCAATGCTATATATAAAATTATAGCATATGAATAAATTCATTACCAGGATTCGAAGCATGATCTTCGATTTTTTGTTGTCCATCCTCGACATTAAGGGGATTATTGCTTTCCTTCTCAAAACAGAGTCAATATTTTATGTCAATTATTTATAATGAATAGATTGCACAAGTAATAAATCTTCATTAAACTATATAGATTTTATATACATGTGCACCAGATGGATCACTAGAAGTCTTTGTTTTCCTAGACAAGCTTTTTCGGTGTTCAACAATAGCTCCAAAGCCGTTCTGGAAGCCAAGCTTCAAGTCTTCCTCAGTGGGCACTTCTTTGAATTGGTCGGCCTGCATATTTTCATCACGTCATTAATTTACAATTTGCAGTGCAATAAAATGAAAATAATTTACAATTTATTATTTGGATGCATTATTGGTTTTTCGATACTTACAATTCGTGCCTCCAAATTAGAATAACCACCAAGACCAAGCTTGTGTTGACCAAGTTTTTCTAGTCTTTCCTTTTTGGCCTTTGATGTGTCTGACAACCTATGCAAGTGTTGAAATAAGTTAGATGTTCCAAATGCGATATAAAAATCAATAATAATAAGGTTTAGAATTACATTGTGGAAAGTATTGCATACCTCCCTGTGCCTGGTGGTAGCTTTCCTTCTTTTCTTAGAGCCCTCTCCTTTCCATCTTCCACTAGGGATTTCCACTCTCTTTCTGGAATCATCGGAGGGCGCTCATACCTAGGGTTCCTTTCTAGGTGAACCCTATATTGGTCTCAGACAATCTTCATAGGTTGTCCATCCTTCTTTAGGACCGCGGATCGATCGAAGGTCTTGTTTCCAAACAGGCTAACCAACCGATTAGTGAGATCATCTCTTAAATTTTCCATTTATTTATCCCACCTTGTGCGGAGGGTGGGCCCGAAGATCTCCAAAGACAAATCATCCAGATGTTTATAAAAAACATCATTTCCTACAAAACGATCATGCCATCATAATTAGTTGAAAAAAATGTTTTATCGATATATTACAATCAAATTATAAACACTAACTTGATCAACGTATAATTAGTTGGGATCTTCTCTATCTTTATTGGAATGAGATCTTTGTCCATCAAAAATGTTGTCTCTATTATACCCATGCTAGTGACATGGGAATATCTAAAAAATGTTGCTTCAACTATATCAATACTAGCAGGCTCTGCATCGACCCCTTCTTCTGCACGATCTGGTGTGCGTCGGTCACTAGTGGTCGGTGCACTCACAGCTGGCCTCAAGGGTGTCACGGAATGTGTTGTCAACTGTTCAGTCGACAACAATGGAGAATGAGTCGATGTATGTGGAGTCGTTTTCTCATGTGACGTCTCTCCACGAGCATCACTGGGGTCAACACTGCCTTGACCAATAGTGTGTAGTAATAGAAAATACTGTAAATACAAACCATATTTTATAAGTTCACTATCATATAAAAGTAAAAATTAAAAAGTTCTAAATGAATTTATATTATGATTCAAGATTCCGCAACTTACTTGCAAGGCATGAGATCTCTTTACCAAAACATCAACCTTGGCTTTAATTTCATATGTCTGCGGCAGAATGAATAACAGACAAAGGATATCCTCATTAATTTTTTTCAAGGTCTTCTCTATCGCCTTAACTGGTTCTAGAGAAGAACCAATGTCAACATCACGCAACAATTCATGCACATCAAAAGCTATTGATTGCTGTGATGTTTTTTCATACACTGAATCATTGGTCTACAACAAAAATATATAAAACATTACTAACGTGAAAGCAATAGACTGGGGAAAAAAGTATATTAACAAAACATATCTATCACGATAGATTCCTAAAATTACAACTAAGTTTGCACGATGCCTGGATGATGGTGTCGTTTGATCCACAGCTGGGTACTTGCCCCGATCAACCCCCTGCAAAAAAGAAGTAGAAAACATTATCATAATGAAACCAGTATACACACGAAAAATACATAACAAAAAAAACATTATGCTACATATTATATTGGTACAATTCCAATGAATTATACATGTTGCCTTGAGGATCGTGATCTACTCATCGGATCAATGGTTATAGGTGACCTGCCTCGATCTACTAATAGGAAGGTGCCCCTTACAAAACCCTGAATCAAAAACATAGAAAAAATTATCTAAACAAAACCAAAATACTCACTAAAACAATATAATAACAAAAAATTTTGACATATTTAAATTGTACAATTACAATCAAGTTTACCTATTGCCCCAAGGCTGCTGTCGTTTGATCAACAACCGGGTGGCTTCCTCGATCAACACTCTGCATCAAATATACATAACATTATATAAACGAAATGAATATACTCATGAAAAAACACAACAAAATTTTTTTTGTACATATTAAATTTGTACAATGGCATCGATGTATACCTGTCGCCTCGAGGCATATCTGGTATCATCTACTGTGAGGGAGGTGCCCCTTATAGAACCTTGCATCAAAAACATAGAAAAAATTACCTAAATGAAACCAAAATACTCACTAAAATAATATAATAACAAAACATTTTGACATATTTAAATTGTACAATTACAATCAAGTTTACATGTTTCCCTGAGGCTGTTGTTGTCTGATCAAAATCCAGGTGACTTCCCTGATCAACAGTCTACATCAAATATAGATAACATTATATAAACCAAATGAATATACTAATGAAAAAGCAAAGCAAAAAAAAACTATTTTTCATATTATATTTTTACTATTACAAAGATGTATACCTGTTGCCTCAAGGAAGTTGTACTAGTCTAACCAGCTGCTGGGGAGATGCCCCGATCACTAGCCTGCGAAGAAAATATAGAAAATTTAAACAAAATTATAAAAATAAACTAACGAAAAATTCTTAAGATGTTAAATTCATTAATAAAAGGTTGGGTAAGTTGTTAGATGTACCACTCCCATAGTAATCGTGTTTGTATCTACTCTATTCAAATTGTAATTAATAAGCAACTCTTCCCTTGCAGCTATTGATTTAATGGCGGCATACAAAAACACGGTTTCCTTCACACCCTTCAAATTCACAGTTGGGTTGCTTAATTGTAGACCCTGGTTGTGTACTGTTTATAAACCCTGCAATATTCCTAGTGGCCTTTGGCCTTCCGTCAATATATAAAATTGCTCCTTTATTTTGATATTTGTTTTTCAACTATAAATAATTTGCTGACAATCCATATCTACGCATACTTCGTGTATATTGGACCAGACGCATCCGATCTTTGTATTTGTAGCAGGTTTCAACATACTCCATCAATTATGTACATATGACATAACCGACCTTTATGCCATCCATGCAAAACAACCCCAAACCATGTAATGACAACGGTGAAATTCGATATATCCTCTCGTTCACACAAAAATTTGTGTTCAGTTGAGGAAGATCCTTCGATACCCATTATTTCACTAGATGTTTGTACCTCAAGGGAACCTCGATGTTTCCTATTGTCTCATCATCATAGGAACATGACCCCCCTTCAGTGAGAAAAAATTCCATGTGTTTATGGAATGTTCTTCTGATCTTTTGACATCTAGTTGTTATAACTCTTGTAGACCTACTGGATGTCTCACTTTCCTCTAGCCTTCCTAAAATCCCCTCACTCGAGGAAGACAAATCTGAAAAATACTTGTTTGGTTCTACCTGCACCATGGGGAAAAAGTTCAAATAGGACCTTGTTGGGTATGCATAGTTCATATTAGAAAATTACAAAGCATTAAGGCATGCATTTTCCATTATCATCATACATAGTTAGCATGCCTCCACCAAATGTAAACTCCTTTCTTTTATTACATCTAATAAACAAGTACTACTAAAACTAAATAGAACAACAGTAACAAAACATAATTTTCATCTCTTTCGACTTTTCCACATTAACACTACAGCCAGTTGCCTAATTGTGTTAAAGTAATCTTCAGTAACATGTAATTACTAATAATAGTTAATCAACATTAACATGATTAAAGAAGATAGGTTTAGGGTACTTTCATCGTAATGTGGAACCTTCTTTTCAGATACTCAGAATTATTACTTTCAGTGAAAACTGTACCTCTCAGAGGTCGTCCAACAGTAGCCCACTAACCCTACTAAAGGGTAAGTACAAAACAGAGAGAGAGAGAGAGAGAGGTTGTATGCAACAGTAGTTAGACAAAGACAGTTACATTCATAATAGAAGTTAAATAAAGTGCAAAGAATGATTACAACAAAAGTCTTAGTGCAAGTAAATTCTTAACAAAAAAACACATATCTGATCACCAACAATTTTGTCTGACATGACAAGTCTTAACTACTCAAGACAAAAAATAAAAAAAATAAAATTAAAATTAAAAATTAAATATAAAAATTAAAAATTAAAAGTAAAATAATAAAATAAAAAGGAGTCATAAATAATAACAAAAATCATAAGTGGGTTACTAGTGTCATTTAGGGGACAAACAACCATAGTACCCAAAGGACCAAAAACATTAAAGGGTGGTACGAACAACTCAAGATGGGATAAATTACCCTATCAACCACAGGCCAAGGACAAGGTACCACAATACCAATAAACAACAAGGTGTAAGGACCAAAAGTAAATCAACCATTGTAGGGAAGGTACTACCAGTCATCTCTCTCTCAAATGTACAAATGTTCCATATGACCTGAAAGTTTATCATCACTTTATGAAGAAGCTTCCACATGGATCATGTGTTCATGATTTGGTATATGTGTGATGAGGTATATCGGCAATGGGATTGATTATGACGCTAAACAAACAAATCTCATACATTAATGCCCATAATTGGTAAAGGAATTCCCATAATTGTTGGCACACAACTTGGAAAAGAATTAAGGTTTGAGTATGTCAACTAGCACACCCGATATCCAGAGCATGAGCAATATAACATCTAACCTATCATATTGGATGCCAATTTTATATAAAGTCATGACAATGTCAGGTAACGATGCACCCATGCATCCATGCAATAGATCCTTGTGAATACCTCTTATTTGACCTGCCAAAGATATGGGAGGTCAAATAAGGTCAAATATGTGCAATAGATCCTTGTAACCACCTCTTATATGCAATAGATCCTTGTAACTACCTCTTATTTGACATGCCAAAGAGATAGAAGGTCAAATAAGTTCAAATATATGCAATAGCTCCTTGTAACTACCTCTTGTATGCAATAGCTCCTTGTAACTACCTCTTATTTGACATTCCAAAGAGATAGAAGGTCATATAAGGTCAAATATATGAAATAGCTCCTTGTAACTACCTCTTATATGCAATAGCTCCTTATAACTAAAATTACCATTTATTCCAGATACCTATAAAATGTAAGAAGGCCAAGTTGTGGGTATTTCAAAAGCATTAACCATGTCATGGATGATATATCCCTAACCTATATGCAAAATGATATCCCTAGCCATGTGAGCCATCTGTTGTGAATATTTAATTAATATTATTATTTATAAATTAATAGATTATTAGGTTACTAGTGAAAGGCCATAACCCTTCACTATGCTTCCTCAAAGACCTATAAAGGAAATCTTATTGTAATTTTATATTCATCATCTAATATATCATTCTTATTTATCATTCAATATGAGAGTCGGATTCGACTATTAACATCCAACCGGATACGGTTGCTGCATTTGGTATCAGAGCTTTCGCTCCTCCCGTCAAAGCTCGGATTTGGCTCATCAACTCACTTCCGCTCATCACTCACCTTGCTCCCATCTCACTCATCTCTCTCCCCACTACACTTGCAAACTCACCCCTCCAACTACTACCTCTGCCTCCATGACAACGCCATCCTCCCAGCTCCCTTCTCTTCACCACTGCACCTCCCCCCATTTTCCTGCTCTCCTTCCCACTTCCTACACGTGCGCCCACATTGCGAACTCCCTCGCGATTCCCTCTCTTCTCCTTCCTGCACCCACTATTCCCTCTTCCTTCTCCCCACTCCTGCACGCTCTCCTGTGCCCCCATCCTTTGCATTTCGTTTTTCCCTCCCCGTGTTCCCTCTTGTGCTACCGCGATCTTCCACCACTGCCGCGTCCACCTGTTCCAGACCCCACGCCTTCTACCATAGACTACTCCATGCTCCCTCCACTCTGGTTGCGCCCTCCTCATTCACCCAATCGCCTCCAACATTCTCCCTCTCGCTCGACCACCATGCCATCCCTCCCTCAACCTCCATCTCTACCCTCCCACCATCTCCTCTGCTCCACCGCCACTGCTCCACGAAACCCTAAAACCTGCCAAAACAAAAAAAATATATATATATATATATATATTAATATTATATAATAATATTATTATGATCATAATAATATATGTATTTTTTGTTTATTTCCCAAGATTCATAAAAAAAAATTAAATTAAAAAATATATATATTATAATAATATTATTTTAAACAAATATTATTATAAATATATATTTTTTAATTTTTATTTTATTTTGTACCCATATCAATCAAAATTGGGTCTAAATACACACCTCCACCTACAAGGTCCAAGACCATGGTGAAACTAAAAGAGAAAATCAAAAAACTAGAGAAGGACATCAAATCCATCGTCGCTAACCAAAAAAACTTGAAGGAAAAGATTAAAAATAACAATACAGTGCTTAAAAAAGAAATCAAAGACGAAGTTGTTCTGGTACTAGAAAGAAGGATGGATGAAAAATTTGACATCCTGAATGAAAAACAAAAATACTTGGATGACAAAATGAGTACTATGACTCAAAACATAAACACCGTAACCCAGAACTTGAGCACCATGACGCAGAACCATAATATATTAATGCAAGTGTTACAAATACTAATGCCTAAGACATACCAAGTCAGCAGTCCAGACATGCTAGATGCCTCATTTCATATTTTCACACAGGAAGGAGTTGCTAAGAATAAAAAAGAATTGCAAAAAGAAATAAAGATTAACAATGCGACGCTTAAGTAAGAGATAGAAACAAAAGTACTGCCAGATATGGAGGCACAATTAAACAACAAAATAGAATCTATCAGTAAGATAGTAGAGAATAAAAAAACTAAAAATCACCGCCAACAACGAAGCAGTTCAAATATGTCACTTACATCGTCCAGTAGTTCCGATCCACCATCAAACCATAAAGCAAAAGGCAATCAATATCACCCTTACATAGTGTACCCACCTAAGGAAAAAATAGAGTTGTCGGAATACAATGGAAGTGAAGACCAATGCGTTGCTTGGCTAAACAAAGCAAAAGAATACTTCGACATTTACAATATTCAATCTGACGAGGAGAAGGTGAAATATGTGTCAATGCATATAGAAGGGTACACCTATAATTGGTACTTATGGTGGAAGAGAGACAATTTTGCCTACACGTGGAACTTGTTCAAAAATGATTTTTTTAATAGGTTTCAAGGAATCAAAGAAGATGAACTTTTCAATAAACTTACCAGATTACAACAGGTTGGAAGCGTGGAGGAATTCACACATCAGTGGGAATCCTTATCGACACGAGTATTTGGGTTGTCTGACAAACAAAGACTCGAAACCTATTTAGGAGGTCTTAAACCATACCTCCAAAAAGAGTTAAAGTTGCATGACATACCTAATGTAGAAGTAGCAAGACATAAAGCAAAAGCCGCAGAACGCAAACTGGAAGGAATAAAAGCAAGAGGCAATAACCATTATCGACAAGAAAAAGAGACACAATGTAGGTACTGTGAAGATACTTGGTCACCCGGCCATCAATGCCACAAAACTCAATCATATGCCTATGAAATGGAAAATAGATCGAAGTCATCTAACAATTACTCTGATAATAGAAAAAAGAAGAAAAACATATGTCGTCGATGCGGTGATGATTAGATCCTAGGCCATAAATGTAGGAACAATCAGACAATACAATGCAAAATCATCAATGGAAAGGAAGTGCAAGTCTCTGCACAAGAAATCGCATCTGATTCTAATACCGACACCGAATCTGAATGAAGGACGACATTAGGAAAATACTCAAGCTTTGAGGACAAAGCTTTCCTAAGGGGAAGGCAATGTTGTGAATATTTAATTAATATTATTATTTATAAATTAATAGATTATTAGGTTACTAGTGAAAGGGAATAACCCTTCACTATGCTTCCTCAAAGCCCTATAAAGGAAATCTTATTGTAATTTTATATTCATCATCTAATATATTATTCCTATTTATCATTCAATATGAGAGTCAGATTCGACTATTAACATCCAGCCAGATACGGTTGCTGCACCATCCCTATTATTACATATCTTAAAATGGGCAAAATTGATAAGCAAAAGATTATGTATGGAAGGATTGTATGATGTCCTTTGGCTATGTACCTAGTCCATGAGGTTGAAAGTCAAATGTAATGACCAAACATTATATTTTGCTACTATGGAACATGGAATGGTTTGTGTGAATGATACTAAGGGTGCATAATCCTAACCAAACTTGTAAGGACCCATTTTCTCGGGTCCTACTCAGAACTATTTTCCAAACTTAATAACATAAATAATCATTAAAATGCAAGAATAGTAATAAACATCAATAAAATTTCAAGAATTTAAATTTAAACAAACAAACATAGAACCTGTACTGTATGTTGAATCTGCTATGTTGTATTGTATGTTGAATCTGCATAATCCTAGCCCTTGACGATTTACCGAAGACCCATCGGTTGACCTCCCTACCATATCGGGGGTACTCTTCTTTCCCCCGAACCCCCGATCAATTTGGGGTCATAAGAACATACAATGCCATGGCTTTTCGTTTGGATCTCCCAATCCCTGGTCAAGCTGTCAACCCAACTCCAAAGGAACATAATAGAATTCTCAATTATGATGCCCATCCAGCATTAGGGAGCAAGAGAGTCCTTTCTCCTTCTCCTCCCTTCCTTTTATAACCAAAAATTGTATGCCAAGTGTTTCTTCTGTTAGGATATTTAGACACTTAGGAGTTAGTTAAGATCAACTTGTGTAATATATCCGTTAGGGATAGTGTGTTTCTTTAGTATGCATTAGTATGCATTTGTATATACTTAATCCGACGGTCACGATATGTTTCCGACATAGAGTGATCCGACGGCTCAACTTCTCTTAGATCAAACCTAACCTTGATCCGTGGCTTAACACCCGATTGGTCCATGATCTCTATTTAAAGAGCATGGAGGGTCATTGTTTAGTTGATCGATCATGAGAAGCTCATTTGTAACTTTCTTTCTTTGCATAATAAATTGTCCCGTAGAAGCTATTTGGCCGGGGCCGTGGAGTGTTTCCCTCAAGAGGGTTTAAACCACGTCAAAACATCGGTGTGTTGATCTGTGATCTGTTTGTGTGAAGTGTTTTCTCTTGGTGTTCGGTCCTTTGGTAGTACCCTGTGTACCCGAACATGGTATCAGAGCTTTTATGAAGTGCCGCTTCCGATTATGATCTAGATCTTGAACTGCTGTTGCCGAAACTCGAAAGGGTTTCTAGTTCTGGTATTTCTGTGCATTTCTAGGCTGTGGGAGGTGTTCCATTGCGTCCGGAGCGTCGTTTCCATTGGGAAATAGTTTTCGTTTGATCGAAAACGGTTCCCGGTTGCTCCAGAAACGCGTTTTTCATCAGATCTGAAGGTATAATGTTACAGTGACGCATTTTTTTATTTCGTTTTTGAAAAGAAAAAAATCTCATATTTCATTTTTTTTTACTGTTAGTTTTTTTTTTTTTTGGTTCGGATTGTTGCTTTCCCGTCTGCGTATGCTCTTTGCCGTGCACCTTGAGCGATCTCGGCAAATCAGAAACAGAAAGGGAAAGGGTTTTTTCGGCTGCGTATGCTCTTTGCCGTGCACTTTGCGCGATCTCGGCAAATCAGAAACAGAGAGAAAACGCAGACTTTCCGGGCAAGCTAACAAGATCTAACTCCACAAGTGTGGAAAAGTTTTTTTGTTTCGTTTTGTGGTTTGTTTTGCAGGAAAAAGGGCAAGCACGCAAACCGAGCAAGAAGAGTAAAATTAAAAATTAAAAAAATTTAAAAAAAAAAAAAAAAAGCCCCCTTCCTCATTTCCATATTTTACATACCTTTTAAACTAGCTCACTTGGTCCAAAGTTGCTTTATTCCTTAATAGGTCTTGAGTTTAAGTCTTAGGAAGTTACTTTTAAAAAGAAAAGTGCATGCAATTTCTATTTTCAAGTTACTTTATTGTAAAAGTGCATCTCACTTAAATAATAAAAAATAAAAATACAAGTGAGTCACTTAAGCTTTTTATTTATTGTTGCACTATTTAAAAGTAATATCATTGTAAAAGTGAAATCACTTATTTTACAAAAGTGATTCACTTAAAAGCAACTTTTTTGTAAAGTGATAGTCAAAAGGTTCATCTTGGGAAGAGAGGGGTTCTTTTTTTTTGCTGGACATTCACTAGCTGCCACGTCACTATTGGGGACATCTTCAACAGTTTCTTTGTTCAAGCATAACTTCATCATACAAAGTCCGTTTTCAGTGCCGTTTTTTTTTTAAACCGCCTATTTTTTCGAGCTCTTCACATCCAGACTATTGGTTTCTGTTTTTACAGCCATTAATTTACAAATATGGCCGCCCTTTGTGATATTCTACTTAACAGTTCCAACTATTTCTCATGGAAATCTCGTATGGAGGATGTTCTACGAAGTAGGGGACTTTTCAGAATTACAACAGGGAAAGAAAAAAAACCCACTGATGATGATAAGAAAATAAAATGGGCAAATAGATGTGATGAAGCTCGTGGATTGATTGGGATGTCAATCTCTACTGATTTGCGATTCCACATATCTGGAATTGATGAACCTAATGCTGCTTGGGACAAGTTGGAAACTGTGTTTGGTAAACACAATGGAATTCGAGGTCACCAACTCGAAAATGAGTTGATTTCTTTAAATCCAAGTGACTTTTCATGCATTCAAGATTATTTATCTAAGTACAAAACTCTCAAGCTCTTATGTGCAGAATGTAAGATTGAGAGGGAAGACAAACAATGCATTTATCATATTCTTTCCAAACTTGGACCTGCATATTCTGTTTTTGTATCTACATTTTACTCCATGAAAGCGTCATTGAATGCAGCTAGCTATCAAGAGCCTAGTCTTGAATCCTTTTGTGATTCCTTGATTAGGGAACAAGATAAACTCATTCATCTTGGAATAATCAACAATGCAGATACATCTGGGAAAGCCTTATTGTCCCAACAGAAAGAAAAGTCCAAGCCTCCCAAGAAACAAAATTTTCGCAATAATAAGTCAAACAAGGGTCCAAAACCCTCTCAGTCAACTCCTTCATTAAAAAATGACAAAGGATCCAAGCCAAAAGGCAAGAAGACTGAGCGTCATTGCAACTATTGTGGGAAAGATAATCATGATGAATCTAAGTGTTTCAAGAAGATGGCATCCTTGGAAGCAGCAATGAAGAAGCACCACATCAGCCTAGATTCGCCTTCAGAATCTACCTCTCATGGACATGCACTTTGTGCTTCTGGTTATTCTTATAATGCATCTTCTTCTTCTACTTCAAATGAATGGCTCATTGATTCTGGAGCATCTTATCATATGGCTAAGGATCAAGCCATCTTTTCTACTATGCATGAATGTAACACCAAACAAATATTTGTTGGTGATGATAGATCTCTAAGTGTTGTAGGAGCTGGAACAGTTCCAGTAGATAATGGTCATTTTAGTGATGTACTATATGTTCCAAGAATTTCCTGCAATTTGTTATCAGTCTATCAGATCACTCATTCTGGTGAAGGTAAAACTGTGACCTTTACACCTCACCAAGTTGTAATCAAGGATTTTAAAGATCCTCAACAGGTTCTAGCTACCGGAATTGTTGATGATATTACCAGGTTGTACAAGTTTAACAACTTTGGGTCATCACCTTTCCCTTCAGTTTTTGTTGCTCATAGTGATAACTTGAGCAAACTTTGGCATGAGCGATTTGGTCACTTAAATTATCGCTCATTGCAACAACTATGTAAAGAAAATATGGTGACAGGTCTTCCGATGGTATCTTGCAGAGATGGTGTTTGTTCCGATTGTGTACTCGGAAAACATCATCGGGACAGTTTTGACAAACGTGCCTCTTGGCACGCCTCGGTTCCCTTGGAGCTTGTGCATAGTGACTTGTGTGGTCCTCTTCCATCTGCTTCCTTTTCTGGTTTCAAGTATTTCTTAACTTTCATTGATGATTACACCAGACGCACTTGGGTTTATTTCCTAAAACTTAAGAGCGAAGTATTTAACATGTTCTTGGCCTACAAGGCCCTTGTTGAAAAACAATCTGGTCATCAAATTATCAAGTTAAGATCTGACAATGGAGGAGAATATGTTAACAAACAGTTCACTACTTTCTGCACTGAACAAGGCATCCAACAACAGCACACTGTTCCATATACACCACAACAAAATGGTGTAGCTGAGCGGAAGAACCGCACTTTAAAAGAAATGGCTAATTGTATGATCCAATCTAAGGGACTAAGTCTTCAATTTTGGGCTGAAGCCATAAATTGTGCAAATTACATAGTTAATCGCACCCCCACAAAAGCATTACAAGGTATAACACCAGAAGAAGCATGGAGTAAAATTAAACCTGATGTAAGTCACTTTCGTGTGTTTGGTAGTGAAGCATGGGCTCACATTCCGGATGAAAAACGGAAAGCATTGCAGCCTAAAAGTGAAAAGTGCATATTTGTTGGATATTCTGAAGATGTAAAAGGTTATAGACTTCTTCAACCACATTCTCATGCTATAATCATTAGAAGAGATGTTAAATTTGATGAAAATATCTTGGCCTGCGAGCCTAACTCGGCGAGTGTGCCATCTTTGGCCTGCGAGCCTGATTCGGCGTTTGTGCCTTCCTCTTCTTCTTCCAACTTCCTTGACAGGTTTCCAACTCCAGTTTCTGATGATGACAGTGAGGATGAAAATCCACCTCCGCCTGCTCATGTTCCTCCAGTTGCACCAGCACAAGTGCTTCCTCGATGGGTCCGTTCAACATGTGAAGCAGCTGGTGATCTTGCCGGTGATCCTAGAGATCAACGTCGAACACGTTCTCAGTTTCAGCGAGCCTCTTCTCTTTTGGCTCAAGTTTCCGAGAATCATGATCCAGAAACCTTTGCAGAAGCTTCAGGGAATCCAGATTGGGATGCAGCCATGGATGAAGAATATCGTTCCTTAATGGCGAACGATACTTGGGATCTTGTACCTCTTCCAAAAGGAAGAAAACTTGTCAGATGTAAATGGGTCTACAGAACTAAGTATGCATCAGATGGAAGTGTTGAAAGACTTAAGGCAAGGTTAGTTGCCAAAGGTTTTTCTCAAGTTGAAGGGATTGACTACAATGAAACCTTTGCTCCTGTCGCCAAAATGAACTCCATCCGCCTTGTTCTTTCCCTTGCAGCCTTACACAACTGGGAAGTCCATCAAATGGATGTCAAGTCTGCCTTCTTACATGGTGATTTACAGGAGGAAATTTACATGGAACAACCTCCTGGCTATGTTCAGAATAACTCTAGCCTTGTCTGTCGCCTTAAGAAATCCTTATATGGCCTTAAGCAAGCTCCTAGAGCTTGGTATGCCAAAATGGATAACTTTCTCCTTGACACTGGTTTTTCTAGATGCCATTCTGACCCCAATGTCTATACCAAGAAAGTAGGAAACCATCTCATCATACTTGTTCTATATGTTGATGACCTTATTCTTACTGGTAGTGACCCTAAGCTTATAACCCATGTGAAATCCAGTCTTAAACAAACTTTTGAAATGTCAGACTTAGGACATTTGCATTATTTTCTTGGTCTCCAAGTTCTGCAAACCAAAGAAGGAATCTTTCTTTCTCAGTCTAAGTATGCTTGTGACCTTCTTCATCGCTTTCACATGGAAGATTGTAAACCAGCCCCTTCTCCCTTCCAGTCTGGAGTCAAACTTTCTGCCACTTGTACTTCACCTGAAGTAGATGCCACACTGTATCGTCAGCTTGTTGGTTGTCTTTTATACTTGACTCATTCCCGTCCTGACCTTTCCTTTGCCGTTGGTCGAGTTGCCCGTTATATGCAGACACCTCATGAAAGTCACTGGAAAGCAGCTAAAAGAATACTTCGATATATTCGAGGTACAGTTCAGTTTGGGATTCATTACAGTACAGGGGGGAAACCTTTGTTGGTTGGTTTCACTGATTCAGATTGGGCCGGCGATCCTGATGATCGAAAGTTTACTGCAGGTTATGTTTTAAGTCTGGGCTCTGGACCTATTACTTGGGCTTGTAAGAAACAACAAGCTCTTGCTCTTTCTTCAGCAGAGGCAGAATATCGAGCAGCAGTTAATGCCAGTCAGGAAGCTTTATGGCTTCGACAGATCCTTTCAGAGTTTGGATTCGAGCAGCAGCAGCCTACTCCACTTTGGTGCGACAATCAAAGTGCCATCAAGCTTGCCAAAGATCCAGTTCTACATCAACGCAGCAAACACATTGAGCTACATATGCACTTCATCAGAAATCTTGTTCATGATCGTGTTCTCGAAGTGCTCTTTTGCCCTACAGATGATCAAGTTGCAGACATCTTCACCAAGTCTCTTACAGAAGCGAAGTTTTCTAAACTTCGATCTATGTTAGGAGTTCAGGAACTTGTCATTAAGGGGGGATAGGCTCTAATGCCTCCTTCCTTCTCCTAATAGTGTCACTGTTGTAAATCCTTCAATCCTATCCCAAGTTGTTCTTAAGGGGGGATGTTAGGATATTTAGACACTTAGGAGTTAGTTAAGATCAACTTGTGTAATATATCCGTTAGGGATAGTGTGTTTCTTTAGTATGCATTAGTATGCATTTGTATATACTTAATCTGACGGTCACGATATGTTTCCGACATAGAGTGATCCGACGGCTCAACTTCTCTTAGATCAAACCTAACCTTGATCCGTGGCTTAACACCCGATTGGTCCATGATCTCTATTTAAAGAGCATGGAGGGTCATTGTTTAGTTGATCGATCATGAGAAGCTCATTTGTAACTTTCTTTCTTTGCATAATAAATTGTCCCGTAGAAACTATTTGGCCGGGGCCGTGGAGTGTTTCCCTCAAGAGGGTTTAAACCACGTCAAAACATCGGTGTGTTGATTTGTGATCTGTTTGTGTGAAGTGTTTGCTCTTGGTGTTCGGTCCTTTGGTAGTACCCTGTGTACCCGAACATCTTCATGCAAAAATATTCTTTAATTTAATAATTCTCTTAATATTCATTCTCATGCAGCATGTGTCACTTTAACTTAAGTGTGCACCTAATCTCCCTAAATCAGTGGAAAGTAGGTGTATTGGTCTCTACATGAGTTTTTGTTATGTTTTGCTCCACAATTTATTCCTTCAATATTCTTTCTCATTCATAATTTTTCTAGTAAACATGGACATATATCTATTCCAAATTTTCTCTTTTTCTAAAGCATAGAAAATTAATAAAATAAAATATTCTTTTATTAAATTTTCTAAAATTCTATATGCCTCTTTAATCATAAATGCACAGTTTTTCTAAATGCTAAAAGTGTGAGAAATATTATTTTCATGCATAATTAATTTAATGCAATTTATATGCCAAGTACATAATTGCAATTTGTCCCCTCGTGCATAACTAATTTAATGTAATTTCTATATGCCAAATACATGGGTGTTCGTTTTGACTTTCTTTTCTTTATTCGTCTCGGTACCACATTGTTGGGTCCTTTTTACTTTCTTTCCTTAATCATCTAGGTACCACATCATCGGGTCCTTCTAACTTTCTTTCCTTAATTGTCTAGGTACCACATCGTCGGGTCCTTCTGACAACTTCCTTTTTCTCTGGTGGGGAGTACTGTGTAGCGATCGAGGAATCATTACCGCACTCGACTACACTTCCTTGGAGACTAAGGGAAGCTAAGGGATAAGGCTCTCCTTATCGCGTGCCCCTCAACTCATCGTACGTGACCAAGTCGTTTTGGCCTCGCCCATACGACACACGCTTCCCCAGGTGAGTTGAAACAGCTTCCGACCCATGCGTGGAGTGCTAATTCAAGGTCGACAGTCTGTCGTCGTACCCCTATGTATGTTTCACATACTTACGCCCCTATTTTTCCATTATGAGTCTGTCGGTAAATCGTTTTACCTGCCACTGCACACACTCAAGACACACATCAGTAGTGTTGCACTATAAAAAATCCTTCATTGCATCTATGGGGTACATCATCATATTATCTTGGTCAGTCGAGCATATTTATCATTCAATCACTTCCATTTCATAATCTCTCATTTAGTCGAGCATATATCATTCAATCACTTCCATTTCATAATCTCTCAGTGAGTCGAGCATATATAATTCAATCATTTCCATTTCATAATATCTCAGTCAGTCGAGCATATATCATTCAATAATTATTCATTTCGTAATTCTGTCAATCATTAAGCAACACGTGCATTTCGTTCATACACATCATATATTTCATAATACCGTTAATCATTAAGCAGAGTATACATTCATTTATTAAGCAAAGTATCTATTTATTTAAGTGTCGTTCACCGTGTCATTTTCGTTTATCATTTTCCGTCATGTAAATCATCATATGTTTCTCATTCGTTCAAACATTTCAAATATTCGAAGGACCATTTTACTAGATTTTATTCGGTCGGGTCATGTGGCAAGTGTCCTCAAGTCTACAATCAGTCAATGTACTGAGGCGGGCGTTACATACACCCCCTCTTATTAAAACTTCATCCCGAATTTAATTTTTGTTTTCGTACATTCGATGCTAGGCTTTACTTTAATTTCCTATTCTCATGTTCTTGTCATTCTATTATATGTTTCTCAACTATCATGGCCATAAGCACTAGTGGTTCTAATCATTAGTTTTCTATTTCATCCAACATGGTTATGATACATCCTCAAGACTCAATCGTAATGAAAATCCAATAATACCTTCATAATTGTCAGCCCCCACTTAGATTTCTTACCCTTCCTAGTCATCCACGAAGGTCCACAATATCAAAATTAACCACGAGCTATATTGCATCAATAGCCACACTATAATTACCCAACCATCTTGTGCATAACAAATCCGAGCAAGAATTCAAATCCATGGGCTATACTTTCCTCCAAGATGGGACGATAATCATCATTTAATATTTAGTAAAATACAGATTGGTAAGTTATAATCACGAATTATTGGTTCAAAGGTGACTATCCGACCTTTTCCCGGGTCCTACTCAAAACTATTTTCCAAACTTAATAACATAAATAATCATTAAAATGCAAGAACAGTAATAAACATCAATAAAATTTCAAGAATTTAAATTTAAACAAACAAACATAGAACCTGTACTGTAGGTCGAATCTGCTGCTGGAGGATGACTCATTGTTGCCCGATCAGCTCCTATCCCTTAACTATTTACCAAAGACCCCTCGGTTGACCTCCCTACCATATCGGGGGTACTCTTCTTTCCCCCGAACCCCCGAGCAATTTGGGGTCATAAGAACATACAATGCCATGGCTTTCTATTGGGATCTCCCAATCCCTGGTCAAGCTATCAACCCAACTCCAAAGGAACACAATAGAATTCTCAATTACAATGCCCGTCTAGTATTAGGGAGCAAGAGAGTCCTTTCTCCTTATCCTCCCTTCCTTTTATAACCAAAACTTGTATGCCAAGTGTTTCTTCATGCAAAAATATTCTTTAATTTAATAATTCTCTTAATATTTATTCTCATGCAGCATGTGTCACTTTAACTTAAGTGTGCACCTAATCTCCCTAAATCAGTGGAAAGTAGGTGTACTGGTCTCTACATGAGTTTTTGTTATGTTTTGCTCCACAATTTATTCATTCAATATTCTTTCTCATTCATTATTTTTCTAGTAAACATGGACATATATCTATTCCAAATTTTCTCTTTTTCTAAAGCCTAGAAAATTAATAAAATAAAATATTCTTTTATTAAATTTTCTAAAATTCTATATGCCTCTTTAATCATAAATGCACAGTTTTTCTAAATGCTAAAAGTGTGAGAAATATTATTTTCATGCATAATTAATTTAATGCAATTTATATGCCAAGTACATAATTGCAATTTGTCCCTTCATGCATAACTAATTTAATGCAATTTCTATATGCCAATACATGGGTGTTCATTTTGACTTTCTTTTCTTTATTCGTCTCGGTACCACATCATCAAGTCCTTCTTACATTCTTTCCTTAATCATCTCGGTACCACATCATCGGGTCCTTCTGACTTTCTTTCCTTAATCATCTAGGTACCACATCGTCGGGTCCTTTCGACAACTTCCTTTTTCTCTGGTGTGGAGTACTATGTAGCGATCGGGGAATCGTTACCGCAATCTCTCGACTACACTTCCTTGGAGACTAAGGGCGGTAGAGGGATAAGGCTCTCCTTATTATGCACCCCTCAACTCATCATATGCAACCAAGTCATTATGGCCTCGCCCGTACGGCACACGCTTCCCCTGGTGAGCTGAAACGACTTCTGACCCGTGCATGGAGTACTAATTCAGGGTCGACAGTCTGTCGTCATACCCCTATGTATGTTTCCCATTCTTACGACCCCTACTTTTCCATTGTGAGTCAGTCAATAAATCATTTTACCTGCCACTGCACACACATCAGTAGCGCTGCACTATAAAATCCTTCATTGCATCTATGGGGTACATCATCATATTATCTTGGTCAATCTAGAATATTTATCATTCAATCACTTCCATTTCATAATCTCTCATTCAGTTGAGCATATATCATTCAATCACTTCCATTTCATAATCTCTCAGTCATTCGAGCATATATCATTCAATCATTTCCATTTCATAATATCTCAGTTAGTCGAGCATATATCATTCAATAATTATTCATTTCGTAATTCTGTCAATCATTAAAAAACACATGCATTTCGTTCATACACATCATCTATTTCATAATATCGCTAATCATTAAGCATAGTATGCATTCATTTATTAAGCAAAGTATCTATTTCTTTAAGTGTCGTTCACCGTGTCGTTTTCGTTTATCATTTCCCGTCATGTAAATCATCATGTGTTTCTCATTCGTTCAAACATTTCAAATATTCGAAGGACCATTTTACTAAAGTTTACTCGGTCGGGTCATGTGGCAAGTGTCTTCAAGTCTACAGTCAATCAATGTACTGAGGTGGGCGTTACAAAACCTATATCTTGGTTGGGATTTGTGTACCAAATAAACCCCTATAACCTTACGATTTGCAAGCTAATGTCATGACCAAAAACACTTCCTATTAATGAAGTATTTGCAAATCAACAAAGAAGAGATTCAAGATTATAAGATAATTTCTTTTAGAGGTTCATCATAGAGCATTGTTTGTGTGTTGATTGACCATGTCATGTGGAGGATATTAATCTTTTCTCCTCCCTAGGATAGATCTAGGGTTGTAGCCAAGGATATTATTATTTTATTGGAGGGTTATCTAACCAAGAAACTCTATATTAGAGACCCCTCCCCTTGGTTATTGTTGTTGTTGATTAACATTTGAGAGATCCATCTTCTTTGAAAGAGGCTTTGGGAGACTTGTAGAGATTATCTTGTAGTGTGAGGCAAATGTTTTGGCAATAAAAGACTTGGATTTGGTACTCAACTCTTCTCATTCAAATGTTAGCAACTTGGTTCATTTGAATAGTAAGGTATGCTAGGTTGACGGACAGCTTATGTTTTTTTAGTTTCTTCTTATAATTTTTTGTAATTGGTGTAGCTCTTGTAATTTGCATCTAAGGAGTAATTACATGTTTCTTCTCACCATTTTGCTAAGGTTTATATCAGGTTGCTAGTTCAAAGGAGCATCTCTATAGAGACCTTTTCATGGGAAAATTATGCATCTAATTACAGAAGTCTAGAATAATTGTGGCATGTCTATGCATTTCATGACCCCATATCTGCAAGGATAAGCAAGGCACTAATCTCACTCATCAACCACCTTTAAAATTAACAATTTTATTTACTTTTTTGTTTATTTGAAATCTAGAAACTACACTTTGTTAGATCATAAGAACAGATCTCAAATTTTAATGCCTAAGGGTTTCAAACATCAATTATTTATATCTTAGGATTCATTTTGTTAACTTAAATTTCTGGAAAATCGTATAAGTATTTGATCTTAAGAACATAAAATCTTATCGGTATTTGATCTTAAGAACAGTACTACACTAATGCATCCATCAAATTGGGAAGCTTATGCATTTGTATGGTTGTTCCCTCAAAGGACAGTACTCGAGCTTTGATACACTACACCAAAATGATGATATTCGATGCCCATCATCCATAGCATTGATTCTAATAGGAGTAACTTTTTTCCACCAACTCTCTTTCCATAATTACTTTTAGTACTTTATGAATTCTTTAATGCTAGGACCTTTATATTTTCTTGTAAATTACATTTTCCTTGTAAACAAAAAATAACTAGGTAAAAAAAATATTCAATCAAGAGTGGGGAAATCACAACAAAGGATCGATTAATCACCCAACCAATTATGCAACCACATTTTAGGTGTTTCCCCTTGATCAAGGCTCAAGCTCAATGAGGTGAGGAAGATAAGGGAAAATCACAATACTTAGTACAACTAAATTCTTACCATTCCCATAGGTTATGGGTTGCAGGGATCTTACTAGCACCTTCATCCTTAGTGTTTGCAACCACCAAATATAGTTACATCCCAAATATCATTAATAAAACAATATTTCTAGGCATAAACTGAGTTGGAGTACCCCTGTTTGTCAGGTACACTCCCAACTCCTTAATCCACATGGACCAAGTTATATAAACTAACAATTTTACTAATCCAAGTACACAATCATCCCCAACAATGGGTAGGCCACCTCTTTTTATAATCTATCTGAATGTAACATTTTTACCAAGATTTTTCTCTTGGCCTTCCCCCTACTCATGCAAGGGTTAAATTGGCTTGAGGGTAAATTTACAAGTGTCCAAAGCAACAAGGTAAACATGAAATACAACCCTTTCCTTCTACCCATTTACCCCAGTTAAATTTGGAGTTCATTTTCCACTTTTTCCCTTCCCAAGGCTTCTACAATAGCATATACATCCTCATTAAAACATAAGCCCTTTCCTTAGGTGCATTTTCCTTTCACAATTCCACCTGTATCAAATTAGTCCATTCAACATATCTATGTATACATTACAACAACATCATCAAAATATCATAAGCCATAAATTATATGACATCCAGTTAAGCCATATCATCAATGAGTCAAAGAATCACAACAAGACTAAGCAATGTCTTGGAACCCCAAGGACTCCTTAAAGATGCCACCACCGAAGTTTTGGGCCAAGGAATTCTAGGTAAACCATATAATCTTAAAGCATCATGAATTATATAACATAATAAAAAGTCACCAAGATATCAACCTGTAACAAGTTAGCTCATCCAAGATACCCATGTATATGCAACATAATTATAATCAGATCTCACCATAATATAAAACATATCAATGACAATGCATCCTATACATGTAAACTTCATAATAAGGCATCCAACATATGCATAAATCATAGTAAGGCAACATAGTAAGGCATTCCTAGACAAATTACATCATGAATGTATTCATCAGAAACCATATATAATAAGTATAGATCATACCAAATTATCATCATGGGTCATCCGTGCTACATAGTTATCTAGTAGATCTAGTCAACCCCTAACCAAACCAGCTTACCTCATTCCTCATTCAAACGTTAGCAACTTGGTTCATTTGAATAGTAAGGTATGCTAGGTTGACAGACAACTTATGTTTTTTCAGTTTCTTCTTATAAATTTTAGTAATTGGTTTAGCTCTTGTAATTTGCATATGAGTAATTACATGTTTCTTCTCACCATTTTGCCAAGGTTTATATCAGGTTGCTAGTTCAAAGGAGCATCTCTATAGAGAAATTTTCATGGGAAAATTCTGCATCTAATTCCAGAAGTCTAGAATAATTGTGGCATGTCTATGCATTTCATGACCCCATATGTGCAAGGATAAGCAAGGAACTAATCTCACTCATCAACCACCTTTAAAATTAACAATTTTCTTTACTTTTTTGTTTATTTGAAATCTGGAAACTACACTTTGTTAAATCATAAGAACATATTTCAAATTTTAATGCATAAGGGTTTCAAATAACAATTATTTCTATCTTAGGCTTCATTTTGTCTACTTAAATTTCTGGAAAATCTTATCGGTATTTGATCTTAAGAACATAAAATCTTATCGGTATTTGATTTTAAGAACAGAACTACACTAATGCATCCATCAAATTGGGAAGCTTATGCATTTGTATGGTTGTTCCCTCAAAGGACAATACTCGGTCTTTGACATACTACGCCAAAACGTTTGGATCGACAGGGAGGTCAGTCAATTATTTAGTTTAAATGGTATTAAATTAAAGCATTTGATTATCTTTTGTAGTGTCTTACAAATAAATTCAAGCTGAGAATAATATTGTAACTGCAACTATAGTGAAACCGAATAGAATCTTTTTTATGTTTTTACCTTTTTTTTTTAGTTTTCAGTAAAAAATCTCTCTTTTATAACAATTAAAAATTGACAAAATAGTTATATTCAGAGGACAATTGTATTCTTTGAAATATTCCCTTCAACCTGTAAACATGGAATGGGTTACTAGATCTTTAGACATTCTGAATAGTATCAAATAGAGGGCCTTCTAGCCAGAGCTAACACTTTACCCTAGGATTAGTCTGCCACTGTCATCTAATCAAAGGCTAGACAATACATGAGTTTGTTTAAATTCCATGAACATAAGTATAGGGTTTCACCCAATCAGCAATATAGGGTTTCACCCACTCAGCAAATATGCCTCACTTCCATGCGTGTAAGTTCGAGAGGTATAGGACCCTGGTTTCATCGTTGTAGGGGTTTCATAGAGATCGAGGAGGGTCAATTTCTTTATTTTTATGGTTGTGTCCTTCTGAATATCCTACCTAGCCCATAAGCCTAGTCCAGCAATGACTGTTTCCAACCCAGCCCAACTGAGCAGCCCAAGCCCTATACCTCGTGAGGATTTAGAGGTTCCCAATCCAAACAAAATGAAAACCCCAAAAAATAAGCTTCTCAAAGATTTAAATTAGATGAATCCGAGGGTAAATTCGAATACGACACAGGAACAAATGAGTTCGAAGAGGGTTTTACTGACCGATTTCGGAGGCATTGGATCCTATGCGGCTATGCTCAGTGACCTCTGGTTCAGACCCTAACTTCTCTTCCTATGCCACCTCTAGTTTGGACCACAATATCCTTTGCAACCTCCGGCTCAGCAGGAATTCCAATGTACTTGGTTACCTATGAGGCTCTGCTCGGTAATTCAGCAAGAATGCTCTGCATGAATGTCTCTCTTTGCGTGTCAGAGGTAATTCGCGGGGTTTGAAGTGTTGGTCTCTCTTTGCGCACATGGAGATGGTAGCCTACACCCATTCACATGTTATATATTGTTACATACCCTCATTTTATATTGTTACGTTATACATTAGGACCATGACATGGAATCAAAGCACTCGACACCTTAACTAACATTAATGTGTAATGGTGGCATTAGCACCTATTAATTACGATGCCAAATGCATAGACATTGGTGTGCACTTCTATAATCAACCAAAGGTTCTCACTTAACCTATTTTCCCTAATATACCATAGCTTGAATATTAATTTTTCTCTTACAATTCACATTATATTTCTTTATAGGTTTACACAGGACCCCCTAATCAACTCCAAGAATAGCTTGGCTTATAGGCATTTCTCCTATTTCTTTTGAGGTTTTGTAACAATAGAATTTTGCTTGTGACATGGCATATTCAAATATCTCTATGATAACAATTTCTTATAGAAAAGAATCCCTTTCTTACTATATCGTATTGCCCCAACTATTCAAAACCCAAGCACATTCAATTTGTAGGTGATTGGAGACACCTAGAAAAATGAAATTCTATAGCCAAATCTACTTTAACACAGTCATTTTACCAAGTTTTAAGAAGCACAAATGAAAGGTAAGCACACAAGAAAAGAATACATGTCCTTAAATTATTAAATAGTATCACACCGACTCATACAAAAGTTCAAGGAATTACCTCTATCATCAAATGGCTTAACATTTCCAACAAGAAAAATAGGTTTAAGTGTCCATTAATGGGATATTTTATCATTTTATTCATGTGTAATTATATAGAGCTAGTATGAAATAAATACATAGCAACATCAATTCAATATCCTTATGTGAGTTGATTCTTATGTCCTCATTACTTTATTTTAAATCAACTTTATATATTTATTTCACACAAATACTCTTTAGTAGTGCAACATACTGTAGTAAGCCCTCACAAACAAATCACTACCCCTATTGATTATGTGCTCATTAAATACTATTGGATAAAAGTCATTCTCTTAACCTTTATTAGTTGATGAGCCATTTTTTTAAAATTATATGATAAATTGAAACCCTTTTGATGAGGATTGACATTATCGGATTTAATTCGTAAATGTTGATCTCTAGATAAACAAGATGACTGCAATAGTATTATTATGACCAATTCTTGAATGAGTAGACTTTCCCTATATTCATAGTAGGCAAACATGAACTTATGAGACTAGTGGAGGGGCATGAGCTAATTGTTACCATAATAGAGAAGATTGGGTGGGCATAAGATATTATAGATCTGAGACCAATGGATGACCATGAGATAATTGATCTCCAAACAATGGTGATCATAATGACTAATTACTCTACAAATGGCATAATAGTGATTAGCCTTAATTCGATTGTTACATTTCTAATTAGGTTTCATTAGACCTTGGTTGGCATTGTCACTACCTGCATCCTTATAACGTTTCCCACTTTCCCTCATTGCCTACTCTTGTGTTTCTTTGATTTCTTCTTCTTATCCTTAGGTAATTCCTTGTTATTAATTTTTCTTTTATTGGAGGCCAAAATTTTTCTTAAATGAGGAGGAGGAGATAGGACCAAGTTGATATTTTGTTAAGGAATAAAAGTGGAAGTTCTTTGGCTTGCATTAGAAAGAAACCAAATAGGAAGTCCTATGGTCAAGTATATGATGATGATGATGATGATGATGATGATGATGATGATGAAGATGATCATGATCATTATCAGGATCATGATGAGAATGAAGACGATAAAGATGATGATGATGAAGATGAAGTAGATGGTGATGATGGTGGTGGTGGTGATGGTGATGAAGATGACAACGATGATGATGATGATGATGAAACCGACAACCTCTCTATACCACTAATGACAAGAGGTATCGGATATCAGACTTCTTATAATGTAATTTTGGTCGGATATCTGATGCCCCCTTCAAAAGAATCCGACGACCTCACCATACCACCGACACCAAACGTCGTCGGTCTTTCTAGGTATCTACGTTGAATATCCTACAACGATGATGATGATGATGATGATGATGATGATGATGATGAAGATTATGATTATGATGATCATGATCATGATCATGATGATCATGATGAATATGGTGATGACGATGATGATGATGATGATGATGATGATGATGACGACGACGATGATGATGATGATGATGATGATGATGATGATGATGGTGGTGGTGGTGGTGGTGGTGGTGGTGATGATGATGACGACGACAACGATGATGAAGATGATGATGAAGATGAAGATGGTGATGATGATGATGATGATGATGATGGAGAAGATGATGAAGAGGAAGATGATGATGATGGTGGTGATGACGACGAGAATGATGATGATTATGATGATGATGAAGAAGAAGATGATGATGAAGATGTAGATGAGGAAGAGGGTGATCATGATCATGATCATGATGATAATGAAGACGATAAAGATGATGATGATGAAGATGAGGTAGATGGTGATGATTGTTCAATTTTCAGAATTTACTTCAATCTGATCTAGGATCTTAACTGAGAGAACAACATGTACAGCATATCTACAGCATATCAATCATGGAGACAATAATGCAAGCACACAAGAGACACAAAGATTTACTTGGGGAAAACCATAAAGGTGAAAAACCCCAATAACTTCCTCAGATATAGATAGAGCAATGATACAACCAACCATAAGAGATAGACACAACCTAGCAGCAGATCCTCCTCCTCCATAAGTGCGCCACTCCTCCTTGAGTGCATGTGTGAGAAGTGAGTGAGCAAATAGAGTGCCTCGCGCACTCTATTTATACTTGACTTGACTTGCCTTTTTACCTAACTCATGTAGGCTCGAACTTAACCACATAACATAATGCTGACTGGGCCGACCCCCAATAGGGTGGTCTAATAACCCTTTGACCCACATGGCCGACCCCCAATAGGGTGGTCTAATAACCCTTTGACCCACATGACTTATACAAGGCCGACCCCAAACAAGGTGGTCTAATAACCCATCAAGTATAAGTTACGACACTTACAATATAAATGATGACACTTCCGTATAGAGGAATAATAACATCTCTATAGGAATACAATATACATATATGTGAAATACATTCCGAATTTCCATATACATCAACACTCCCTATTAACTAGGAAGGTATTTCTCAGCACAGTTCTTCTAGCACAAGTCATCTTCTCTGGATCATCGTCACTGCTGCTGCTATCTCAATCAATCTCTGAATCTACTCGTCATAGGAAGTTCTACAGAGCCAGTCCTTTTTCATACTGGATGTAGGCCCACCACCTGCAGGTCTTCATCATCGCTGGCCATACTGTGGAATCCTCAGGACTTATTACGTGCGTCACAAAACCTTGAAAGAGCATCCTAGGCATTACGAGCACACGGCTCTACCTATAGGATCTCCCAGGGCACAAATTACATGTGACCCCACCACAAAACCTCGAAAGAGCATCCCATGATGTTACGGGTACACAAATCAAACCTGAAGGATCTCCTAGGGCACAAATTACATGTGGTCACCACAAAACCTAGCAAGAGCATCTCAGGATGTTACGGGTACACAACTCCGACCTGAAATCTCCCAGGGCACAAATTACATGTGGTCATGGCAAAACCTCGAAAGAGCATCTCAGGATGTTACGGGTACACAACTCCGACCTGAAATCTCCCAGGGCACAAATTACATGCCATAGGACAAAACCTCGAAAGAGCATCTGCCAGATATCCCAGGACACAAATTACATGCCATAGGAAAAACCTCGAAAGACTATCTGCAGATCTCCCAGGGCACAAATTATATGTCCTCCCAAGCAAAACCTCGAAAGAGCATTTGCTAGATGTCCCAGGGCACCGAATTACATGCCATAGGCAAAACCTCGAAAGACCATCTGCAAATCTCCCAGGGCACAAATTACATGCTTATCTGCACAACCTGTTCCACGGCCACAGAGTATCAATCTGATACTCACCATACATCATCCTGATGTATCCATGATCATCCTGATCATCATCACTGCAACGTCCTGCTGCATGTCATCTAGAGGAACATCCTGAAGCTCGTTATTCATGATCATCCTGATCATCACTGCAACATCCTGCTGCATGTCATCATACATGATCCACCTGATCATCAATGCATCTACCTGATGCATACCAAGTATCTACCTGATACATATCATCATACATGATCCTCCTGATCATCAATGCATATACCTGATGCATATAAAGATACATGATACATATCACCATACATGATCCACCTGATCATACAATGTATCCACCTGATACATATACAGATACATGGTCCAAGCATCCAACATGATGCATACATACATACATAAAATGATCCAATTGATCATATCCAAGAATAAACCAGAACATCATCCTGATGCTCATCATCCAGCGCTTGCATCCACAGCCATGTGAAGGATCCCCCTTCCAACATGCTTGGAATGGCTTCAGCAAATGTGTCCATCACTTCTTCCTCGCAGTGTCCTCGATCTGAAGCACGCCAAGCCTCTCTCTGAAGTACTCGAACTTCACCCTGGCTAGTGGATTCGTCAGCACATCTGCAATCTGCTCGTCCATCGCAACATACAGGAGCTTCACAGCTCCTCTCTGCACCATATCCCTGATATAGTGATATTTGATCTCTATGTGTTTCGACCTGTCATGAAACACTGGACAGCTTCACACAACTCTGGTTATCACAGAAGATACCAGTAGCATCCAACGGGAGATCAAATAACTCAGACAGTAGCTTCCGTAGTCATACTGCCTCACAACTAGCTGAACAGGCTGCAACATACTCTGCCTCAGCTGTACTCAGTGCTACGCAGGACTGCTTCCTGCTAAACCAAGAGATCACACCTGATCCCATACTGAGGCAACCAGGTGAACACTCCTCGGATCCGTCAGGAACTGGCTCAATGTGTTCACAGCAAAGAAAATGTCTGGTCTCGTGTTCGTCAGGTACATCAAGGACCCAATCATCTGATGATACATGGAGACATCAACCGGCTCAGATGAAGCATCACATAGAAGCTTCAGATTCGATGCCATAGGTGTGGCCATGGCCTTGCAATCCATCATCCCGAACCTCTTCAGGATCTCTACTGCACAATTCCCTTGTCCAAGGAAGATTCCATCACTCTGCCACACCTCCATGCCAAGAACAAATAGTGCATCATCCCCAAGTTCCTCAACTCGAACTCGGCAGCAAGCTTCCGTTGTGTGTCGACAATCAGTCTATCCTCACCTGATACAAACAGGTCATCCACATAGTAGTATCACTGGATTGCCTTCCTCAACCTTTGTAGTAAATGTTAGAACCCGCTTTACTCTTGGTAAAGACCAAACTAGATAGAAAGCTGCCTATCCTACCATACCAAGTTCTGCACATGTATGATTTCCTGTCATGTGTCTCAGAACCAAGTGGCTACTCCACATACACTTCTTCTTCAACAACACCATTCAAGAAAGCTGTCATGAATCCATCTGGTGTATCTTCTATTTTATCACTTCTATGCTGCCATCTGCAGCATGCTTGATCTTGATAGATCCATATGGAAGTCATAAAAAACTTCCCTTCAACTCTTGGGACCGCATCCTAAACATCATACTTCATGATCGACGGATCATGGCATTCTTCCCGTATCCTGGGAACTTCAATAGATAATTTTGTCGCTTGAACAAATGTTGTAGTTCTTCTTTTGCAGGAGATGGCATATGATCTTTCCTACACAACAAGTTAAATTGCATGATTAGAAAACATCTCATAGTTTTCAAAACAAATTCTTACACATAAAGAAATATGTCATACAGTCATGCAATTATCTTAGCCAATGCTTCAATACAACATTTATCCATATCCCGTAACTTTCTAGATGCCTTCCAATCTCTACCAGAACATTGTTAAGAGTGTGCACAACTCCCAACATGTCAGCAAAGAGGTTTCATTCTAGATAAGTAGCAATGGAATGTTGTACAGTGCCATAGACCACTTACCCATGCATATTAGTAGTATACTGTTCATCAATGCAACTATTCTAATATGCATAATACACAACCTAATTCTAGGAACATCAGTATATACATTATTGAACAGTATTATTTAAACAATAAAATATGCAAGTAATGACAATTCAAATACTTATCTTTGTTTGTTTGTTGGGTGGACTCCCTCTGAATCTTTGCAACTCCATTATGATGTGGATTGTGAGAAGTGGTCAACTCCCTCTGAATATCTGCATCCTTGCAGAAACTACTGAAGTGTGCTCCTTTGCTTTCTTGCAAGAATAACTAGAGTGTACTCCCTCTTGATCTTTGCTTCCTGGATTACCTGTCCTTGAACTTACATACATTCTCGATCCCTATGCATGCTTGTTAGTATCATCATTGTGTTATCCTCTACGTCTCATATAAAATCATACATTCATTAGTATACTATTAAAACACAATAATCTCAAGCATGTATAGTCATGATCATTTCAAACAGAAGTAATAAGCATTAGCATTCAAGGTTTATGTAGGATTCTTATGGTTAGTCAAATCATAAGAAACATAACATGTCTAAACCTATAATTACTCAAACCTATGACTCTTCAGGTTAGTCACATCATTAATTAAGGTAAGACACATAATATGCATATACCCATGATTATTCAAACTTATGACTTCATGAATAATCATTATCAACAACACAACAATATAAGATCCTAACCCAAGGTAGGATTCTAGCTTGATATAGGAAAAACATACCTGGATTATCATGCTAGCTAGTCATGTCTAATATACCCACATAATGTCTTCTTGTTCTTCTTCAATGACTTGTGCTAGTAACCTGTATATCTCATAGGTTAACCATTATAAAACCAAGTTATACATACCTCGTAAATGGATCTTCTATGAGATCCATGAAAATGGATGAATCTTTTTCCTCATGTCATCATGATCATATGTTCTTGAACCAGAACATGATTTGTCTTTCTTGGTGTACCTTTCATGTTAGTAGGCAACATAAACCTCATACAACACCATAATGCA